>JAYMTK010000441.1:0-22549 GCA_036897405.1 Pelargonium myrrhifolium
CCAAATTTGTTGGATTTGGTTTTGGTGGAATATGTTTGTGATGATTTTTAATTTATACCATATTGAAATTTCTCTGTTTCTGTACATTTGACATTGTATATTCATATGAAAATGAGAAAAAGGTTGGTTGGGTGTTTATGGTTTTGTTGAGTTATTGTGAGGTTTTAGTTGGTTTCTGCATAAAATATATAGAGACTGGTTTGGAAGTTTTATCTTTTGCTTATCTATGTACGACCGCGGCAACAATTTGAACTGTCATCCTCTCTCTCTCTACATATATATACACCTACACATGATACAATGACAAGATTGATTTCGCATAACTTCATGATGCATTCCTGTTTGTACTTATGCTTTTATTTTTTTTTGGTATTTTCTTTTAATTGTAGTAGTATATATGGGTTTGTCTCAAGAGTTTTGTGTTATCTGTCAACTAGTAAGGTTGCTGATGAAGTAGTACTACTAATAACTTGTTATGGTCTTTTCCTGTGTACTGGACAGGCCAGAACAATTTGTTTGGGCATCAAGCTTCCTCCTAAAGTCCCAAGCATGATCAAATTCTCTGATGTATATGCTGTGGAGTTCATCAACTATGGGTTAATTAACGAATTAAATATTCCAAATGCTGGAAGATGCCTGTTGGGTCGTGAGGTTTACGACTCTGAGGTTTATTCTCTTATCTGTTTTTAGCTGTTCTTTTTACTCCCTCACACGTACAATTTTTTTATTTTTATGGAGGCACACATTTGTCTATCCTTATGCAGATGCATCGCTTTACAGTTCACACCTTCCAAAGGTCCAAGAGTCAGCCTTGCCTTTGGATCCTTGCTGTTTATACTTTTGGTCACAAGGATTTGCAGACATGCCAGATGTGGGTCAATCGAATTAATGCTTCATTAAACATGCAAGTAGGAAGACCAAAGAATCTTCTGGTGTGTTGTGTAACTGGATGGATCATTCTTCTGGATTTATTTGTTCCATGTCTCAGTCAATGATAATGGACATCAAGTTGTAGTAAAATCTTTTCAGATATGATTTTTGATTGATAGGTTCTTGTTCATCCAATGAGTGGGAAAGGAAATGGCTGTAGAACCTGGGAAAGTGTAGCTCCTGTATTCTTGCGTGCTAAAGTAAAAACAAAGGTAAAATTTTAGCATATGCATTTACGTTTTGAAAGTAAAGGAATTTGTTTGTGATGTTTAGTGCCAGAAACCCACTCTAAAACTTCTTTAATCCCTTTTTGAGGTGTAATGCTACTAAACACGCAGATTTGCGCATGCACTTTGTCTTTCTTTCAGGGTGCAATGTAGCATGAGTACGGGTATGAGTACCCAGTACGTCGGTACGACTATTTTTCAAAAAGTCTAAGTATGGGTACAGGGGGGGATTTATAAATAAAAATAAAAGATATATGTTAAATTATATCTAATAACAAAGGAAAAGAAGGAAGGCCATATGTTTTGGGTTGTAGCCTGTAGGTTTTTGTTTGTGGAGTGGAGAATGACCAATCAGAAAAATGAAGGATGTTTAGGATGTAAGTTCAGAGTTCTAGTTTGTTGATTTTATTGTTACAAAGATGGTAGGTTAGAAGACTAAGATGAGGAAAAAATGTGATATGCATTAATTGATTAGCTGCATTTCTTGTTCCAAGATTGCATTAAACTTATATTTCATTATTTTTGCTAAAACTCTGCTGATTTTAATTATATATTTTGAATTACCTGAGAAGTACCCATATTATATGTTGGCCGTACCGATAGCGTTTGACCGTACCCAAGAAGTTCCTAAGAAAAAATACTGTTAATTTTATTTGGGTAAGTACCCGGTACATACCCAGAAGTACCCACGAAGTACCAGTACCCGATACCGGTAGGTCCATCTCCTAGGAGTACCCGTGTTTCATAGTTAGGATGTCTACTATGAGATGTGCGGTTATTAAATCCTTTAGTGACTATATTTCCAAAGTTTAAGAGTTTTAACTGTAATTAATTCATTGACTACTTTATAAAGTTATATGGAATATTTTCTGTAGTGAGCTTCACTGTATAATCATTTGAATTCAGAAATAGTTCACTGTTCAAATGGAAGGTTGAAACCACGTGTGAAGCCAATCTTGAGAAGTATGACTATAAGCCACAACATGACAAAAATTTGGACCTTCAAACTCAAAAAGAAATTTGTTCCAACTATTGAAATCTCAATTCTAATGATATTTCCAGGTCAATTATATAGCTGTAGTTCTTGGCTTTTCTTACATTTAGACTGGAAAAAATGTTCAAAGTTCTCCATTTTGAAACCTTGAAGTCATAAAAAGTATACCCTCTCTCTCTCTCTCTCTCTCTCTCTCTCTCTCTCTATAGTGTGGTATGATTCTCTTTGTTTTCCTGGTTTTGCCCTCCAATCCCCATATGACTATGGGTGCTAGGAGAATACCTGTTTTTGGAGCATGAGAGTTATGAGCCGAAGTTTTAATGCTTCCAAATCTGAAAGTCAATTATCACATGATTTTATCTCATATATATGCTCTTGGTTTGTGAATATGTACATTGTGGAAATCAAGAGCTGTAAAATCAAATTTTAAATGTCTGGAGCGAGCACTATTTTCGAAATACATGCTAAAGTCATCAGTACTGTGAATCTAATGGATACTTCTGACTCTACTAGGTTATTGTGACGGAGAGGGCAGGACATGCCTTTGATGTTATGTCGTCTATTACAACCACGGAGCTTCGATCATATGATGGTGTTGTAGCTGTTGTACGTAATATGATCACTCAACTTTATCTTCTTCATTCTCATAATCCTGATAAGTTTCAGGCTGTTTAGTGGCCAGTATTATAGTATCTCATGATTTGTCAAGCTACTGCTAATGCTGCTTTTCTACATCTTATATATCATTGAGAGCTTTGTGCCTATGTCTATATGATGCTTCAGTCTGTAACTACTTGCTGAAACTTAATGTTTAGGAATTTAACTGCCATATATTGTTATAAATGGTTGCATCAAATGTTTGGCTATGAGGTGTATAATTAGGTTTTTCTTTTTTCCTTTTCAACTTATAGGCATGTCTTGTAAATATTTTAGAAGAGAAACAAATGACATGACAATACGAGAATTACACGGTCATAGTTTTAGGTCGAATACAAGAACTTTTAATGGTAACTTTCCAATTGTTGCAAAAGAAGAAAAAGAAAGTATAATTGATTGTAAAGAACTGTAAGATAGTTTCTCAGTTATTTACGTCATTAATTGAAAGAAATGTCTGTGTGTACACATCCGTTCTTGTAAATATGCATGAACTTGTCTGAAGATTCCATGTATTGTTTCTCCAAGTATTTGTTTTCTCATCATCTGAAACTGATCATGTAAACAGAAGTATATTATTATTAATATCCACAAGGTCCATATTGTTGATTGCATTTTACCCTTTTCTCCCATGGTAACTATGGCTATATTTTTGCTTTTTCTGGGTTCATTTATCTGCACTAATTTGTTTGTTCAGATATCTGAACTAATTTGTTTTTCCCCTAGTTTTCCACAGTAATTTTCATTTCCAGCACATATCCCAATTTCTGGTTATTATCTGATCGATTTGGTTCAGGGTGGTGATGGTTTCTTCAGTGAAATTCTTAATGGACTTCTTTTGTCAAGGCATAAAGCTCCTTATCCACCAGCCCCTGCCGATTTTATTCAATCAGTTTGTGATCCAAATGAAATACATGCTGATACTTCTTATCAGACAGAAGACCAATCTCTTCTCTCAAGTTCAGGAAATTTTGATTCAGGTTGCTCAAATTTAAATTTGTACTTTGCACTTTGCTCCTAATAAGTTCTTGATACACAAGGCGAGCTTTAGATTAAATTTGTAGTTCTCAAGTATGATTATGCTATGTTTAATTGGGTTAAAATTACAGGAACTGGAGATGGTTTTTGCAACTCAGGTTAGTTTATTTCATATCTGAATGTAAGGTGTATTTCATCATTAATTTATGCTACACTGTAATAATACCTGAGAACTACTTTTTATTTTTATTTATTTTTTATTCTATGTGCAACTCAGCTGATCAAGATTCTGAGTTTCCCCTCTCCAATGGGCAGTTTAGACTTGGACTCATTCCTTCAGGTTCAACTGATGCCATTGTGATTTGGTATTTTCTTGCATTATGTGATATTTGGCTCCTTTATCCCAAGGCTTGATGTTTCATTTATATTTTTGTTTCAATAGACTTTGATCTGTGCACTTATAGGACTGCATTATCTGTATCCTAAAGCTATATTAGGTGTGTTCTTAGGAATTAGATTTTCTATGGAGCTTGCCTTTCTTTTTACATCTTTCATACGTGTATGATCAATAGTTTGCATGTAGATTTGTGGCTTTATTTTGTTGTGAATTCATAATATTCTTCTTCTGGTAGTCGTGACCCAAAATAAAATATGTACCTTTTGTTTGAACTGTAACTATCCACTCTGGATATAATGGAAATTTTCATGTGCGTCTGCCTAAAGGAAAATGATAAAGGCATACAGCATTTATGTTCATTATTGTTGAAAACCTTTATCTTTTTATTTCTGATTGCTAATACATAATATATGCATAATATAAAGAAAAGGTAGAGATATGTGGCTTGATTTGGTTGTGAATTCATAATATTCTTCTTTTGGTAGTCCTGACCAAAAATAAAATATGTACCTTTTGTAGAAACTGTAAATATCCACTATCCACTATTCACTATATGAAAATAATGAAAATTTTCATATATGCCTAAAGGCAAATGATAAAGGCATACCACATTTATGTTCATTATTGGTGATTGTGAACTCAGTTAGAGGTTATATCAAGAAGATTTGTTAGAACTAGGAGGTGATGAGAATAAGAAAGTGTAATGGGGATATGGGCAATGACGAAGTTATACAAATTTCGGTCTCAACTTCGCTAATCACTTGCGTTGAATAGATATGGTGGGAGTTTGGCAAGTCATAAAACCAATTTTACAGGGTACTGCAGGACCCGTTCTAAATTTTCACTTTTATATAGACTAAAAAATCATTGTCAATTTAACAACTTTGGTTAAAACAGAAAAGCTGATCAGCTCTTAAAATTGGTTCTGGCAAAACCATTCATACATGAACTGAACGTGTTGACAAACACCCTCTTGATCTATGAAATATTGGTTTGCCATTTGGTTGACAAATTGTGCCAGAAATAGATTCTTGAATCATACTATGTAATTTAAAAAGAATATAAATAATAAATAGGATGGTAATAACTTAATTTGATTGTTATATATGAACTTATGATGATAATAATTTATAACCATTAATGACTTAAATGTTGAGAAGTTGATTACTATTATCACATTGTGTTTATTTAATGACAAAAGCAACTTGGATTTTAATGTTGTATTTTGTTATGTTAAGTTTCAATATTGGGCCATACATGGACTTCGGCTTCCATTATGAAAAGGTTCACCTTGTTAGTAGGGTTAGAGTTTCCTCATTATATGTTGCTTATTTACTTTTTGCAATGTGGGACTTTCCATCACGACTTTCATCACTCCTCTCACATGCGAGCCTCACATTATTCTTTTATCATGGACTCGACACGTGCACAATTATGGGGCCATTATATCAACACTTCTCTTCACGTTTAGACATTTTCCTTCTACACGTGGACCATTGCAGACATGTTCTTCTGCAAGTGGATCAGAGACCACAAGGAAGGTTACTTAATCAGGTCATAGGCCCGAATCAAAACATGCTTTGGTAGCATGTTAAATTTCAATATTGAGCTACACATAGACTTAGGCTTCCACGACAAAGATGTCAAACTTGTTAATAAGGTAGCTTCAATATTTATAGTCGCTTATGTACTCTGTTTTTCTAATGTGGGACCTTTCATCACCACATACATCAATTATTAAATTTAAGCTTAATATGATTAGAAACCACAAGTTCATATGTTTTATTACATTTAAAGTAAATCTAATTAAAAATGAATTGTGTCCTATATATACATATATATTTTTGAAATGACTTTGCTTGTCTGAATTGCCTTGCGAATCATGTTCCGTGTCCAAGTAGGTGCTTCATCGCTCTGATTTAGTTATCTGCACATTTACAAACCACCCAGGGTAACCTTATAAAAGTTCTTACAGAATCCTGTGTATTTTTTTTAAAAATTCAAAATCTTGGAATTAATTTGGGAAACAGCTTCATTAGAATGTGAAATGACGTAGTTTTTCTTCTTCTTTTTCTGGATACCTCTCGTGCTTTTGGGACTGTGATTTAGGGTTTAAACTCGAGGCTATAATTTATCGACAAGCTATTTTCTGTAGTAATCATGATCAATTATGATACGAATGACCTTGTGTTTTTTGCTTGAATACCTATTACAAGTTGCTAGTTTTTGAACGATACTCTTTGTTTATCTAATTAGTCACAAATATGTTACAGTCTTTTTCAAGAAAGTTATGATACTGTTGAAATTGAATCAATGACTGAGATTTTAGTTGCTGTCACTATGTTTGATATTTCCTTGTATAGAACTAAAATTTCCTTCAAACTTTTCAATCGTTTCCTTTAGACTTCTTTGGGGCAAGAAGTGCAATTTTATGGGCCTGGTGATTATATGTCATGGTCATTGGGATTGGGTTGTCCAGTAAATTCATGGGCTATAGATGCATTATCTATGTTTTACTGCAATTATAGATTCAGTCTTACTACTGGTCCAATAAGGATGAAAGGAGATGCTAGAATCATCTTTGAATCTTTGCCCAAAAATGACAAAGTTGAAACTAGCAGTTTTTTCAAGTAATCAATCATGGTACACATCTCATACAGTTTTTTTTTTTTTTTTTTGTCTGAAAGGAAGGTCCTATTTTCTCAGTCATCTGTTTTTACTGAAGTAACAAACACCAAATCCACATAGTGAAATGTTTGTTTTCTATTTTTCAACATGCTCATGATTCTAAATCATCTTTCTATCTAGTATTTAACTGAGAATTGTGTTTTTGATGATAGTGTACTGAATTTCCCTTTTCAGTACAACTGGAACCAGAGATCCTATGACATCAGCATTGCACATAGTCCTGGGTAAAAGAGTTTGTCTTGATATTGCTCACATTGTAAGATGGAAGGAAACAGCTACTTCAAAGGTTGAACCTTGTGTACGCTATGCAGCTTCTTTTGCTGGGTAATTTCTTCTGACTATGGATGATATAATTCTATGAGACATTCCCTTTAAAATGTTTTAATAGTAGATATTTTTTGTATTCATGGCGGGCAATCATACATTCCTGTTTGTATTATGTTCTTGAGCTTTTTCCAGTACTCATATTTACTTCCAAGTTGATACTCTGATAAAACATTATAACTGTTATTTATTTATTCACTTTTTGCAAGTATTCAATCCTGTTTTGAAATGTTGAAAATTATGTGTTTGGAGTCCTACTTTACGTTTAATCTGACTCTGGAATATCAAAGTTTTATGCATTTTCTCTATGGAAATCATATTATTTTCTCCTTCAGTTGTATGACTATATACTCCATGGTATTTCCACATTTCTTTTTATTGGACGGGAGCCTTTCTTGTGTTATGAATTCTCTGACTTCAGTATTTCTTGAAGTCCTACTGAAATAGAGGTAAAGATAACCTAATTTATTATTTTGGTCAGTTTGCATTAATATTTATGTAAGCCCTGACCATCTTTTCATTTTGAGCAATCTTTTAGCATTTCTGATAGTTCTATATATAGTAGCTTTTGCATCCTGTTCAAATTTTAGGGAAAGCATATACTTCAAATACCCAAAATTTATGTGCTAAATCATAGTGAAATGTAGTTGTCATAATTCATTTAATTTTTAAAGTTTTGTCACTATGAAATCTATGCAGCCACAGTTACTGTTTTCCCAGGAATGTTCTTGTCTGAATTTATCTACTCAATGTTACCAGGTATGGATTTTATGGTGATGTTATCACAGAGAGTGAAAAACTCCGATGGATGGGTCCCAAACGTTATGATTATTCAGGAACTAAAGTGTTTTTTAAACACAGGTATTCTTCTCAGTAGGCATATATTTTCTGCACAAGTCACTTGGAAGAACTTAGTTTCACATGGCATTGGTGTTGAAGCCATTTCTATAAATATATCCATAAACTGACTGCCTTTTGCAATTTGCATAAATTGACTGTCTTTTAATTTTGACTACAAGTTTGGGAGTTGGATGCTATGATTGGATGGATATGGAGCTGCTTTCTGTATCCATGTTACGCCTTCAAATCTGAACTTAAAAATTGCAACTCTATATTTAATATTCTATGTATTTGGAAACTGATTTTCCCTTCAAGTTCTTTTGGTGTTTTGTTCTTAAAATCAATAATTAGGATGCTAAGTGATTTTATGATGATCCTTGTATACTATTAATATTATGCAACTCCATTTTTAACCTACTGTTCTGTACCGAATCTCATCACTGCCGGGGCGTCCAGTCTCAGGAGGTCGAAACCGGTCACACAACACTAGCGCGCCGCCTTTCTGAAAAAAAAAAAAACTGCAAATCTGATTTAGTTTGCTCCTTTTTTTTCCTATGTTATTTGAACTCAACCCTGTATTATCAAAAAAAAAAAAAAAAAAAAAAAACCTTAGTCGATCCGCTCATTTCTTCACCATCGATGTATCCTAGATAAGACATCATCGATCTGATCTCCATCGAAATCCGTCGGCATTCTGGCCATTGCGTGAGCCCTACGCGCCATTGCCAGAATCTGTTCGCTGTTTCTCTATCACCAATGGTCGTCTCACCTCATAACTTTCAACCTCCACGCTCTCCTCTTGGCTCACCACAGGCACAACCCAAACCAGACACCGCCGATCTACTCGCCATCGAAGTCTGCTGGCCTTCTGACTAGCACGTGAGCCCCACGTGCCCTCGCTGGAATTTGTTCGTTGTCTCGGCTTTTTGTTTGCTTCTCTGTCACTGTTGGTCGCGTCAACCTTGTCTTACCACCAACACGGTCCAAACTAGACACAATCGATCTGCTCACCATCGAAATCTGCCGGCAATCTACCAGAGCGTGAGCCCCACACGCCCTCGTCGGAATCTGTTCGCTGGCTCAGTTCTATGTTTGTTTCTCTGTCACCAGCACATCCCATACCAAACATCCGCCAAAATTTATTTCTATGCTATATATATTTGCGTCATGCACACTTCCACTCAATTCAATGATCTTCTTGACAAACTCAAGATACCTTGAGTTTGAGGGGGGTGTTGGTGTATATTTGTATTTTGAGTTGAAGTGTAGGGCTATTTTAGTCATTTGTTAGATTTTCAGCTCTATAAATAGAGCCCTACTATGTAATCTATGCTTATCACAATACAATCTTCTGAAATCCTATCCTCCTAATCCATTTCATCTTACTAATCCCAACCCAAATTCTAACTCTTCTCTTCCTTACTCTGGGGTATAATTGTAGTTTATGATCTCTTCAAAATTGGGACATGCAAGCAGCATTTGCACATCTTTTATACTTTTTAAATTTTTTACATTTGGATGGATATACAGGTCATATGAGGCAGAAGTATCATATCTAGAAGTTGAATCCGAGAAGAAAAATACCACATTTGAGAAAGGTCATCTAGGTAGTAAGTTACAAGCTTTGTGGGGTCCAAAATCTGAAAAACAGATCTGCCGTGTGAACTGCGAAATTTGTAATACAAAGCCTGATGATGCTTCTGTGAGAGGTTGCCAACCAACACCTTATTCTCGCCCAGAAGAAACAAGGTGGTCAAAAACAAAAGGCCGCTTTCTAAGTGTTGGTGCTGCTGTGATTTCTAACCGAAATGAACGAGCACCTGACGGTCTAGTGGCTGATGCACACCTTTCAGACGGGTTTCTCCATCTCATATTGGTCAAAGACTGCTCTCATACTTTATATTTATGGTAAATGGGACCTCTCTCTACATGCTGAATTATAGATATTCTTAAATGCAATTCGAAGTCTTTATGTCTGCTAAACTTCTATTTTCTATTTTTATATATTGTTAGATATGCGACAGTGATAAATGATGGGCACCCTCATATATGTTTTTGAGACCATACATTGTTCATCTCGCTATTGTTTCATAGGAAGTCTAAATTGTTAAGAATTTGTTGATGTACATGCCAAATGTACAGTACTTATGACCATTACTTGATGGTCCTCACTTACAATGGTGTTATGCATGACTTTTCGAGGTAGGTTTAGTTTTGAAAGGTTCTACATTTAGTTATAGTAATTTTACTCTGTACCAGGCATATGATAAAATCACAGAAATCCATAATTGTATGCTTTATTGATTACTATAGTAATATGTTAGCCCCTCTGTTATGCGCAAGTCATCCGAAAGCAAAAAGATATAAGCTTTTTTATTGATTTCAAGAGCAGTTTTTGTCTGCTTGTATTGTTGTTGTTTTTTTTTTTTTCCTTTCTGCCTAAGTAATGTATGATTGAACGCTGCAGGCACCTTACCCAGCTTGCAATGAAAGATGGAAATCCTTTGGATTTTGAGTTTGTGGAACATCATAAGGCATGTTTCTCACCACTTTCATCTTCTGTTCCTGAGTAATGTCTATTTGTTCTCTCTTTTTAGCTGACTATTTCATATACTATTACTATGTACAGACCTCAGCCTTTACATTTACTTCTTTGGGCAAAGAGAGTGTCTGGAATTTGGATGGCGAGCTCTTGAAAGCTCACAAACTGTCGGCTCAGGTATTCAGAGGCCTTATTAGCTTGTTCGCTTCGGGTCCCGAAGTTTAACAAACATCAAGATTCCCAAGAGAGACATATATCTAGGCATCAAAATGAATCCCTTGGATTTAGTGATAAACTGTTTTAGGCTGTGTGAGTTGTTGTGTTGGTGCAAGCAAGGGAAGGGAAGGGAAGGGGGATACATACAATATTGTAATTGCTAACATTTACTAGTTTTCTGTAAACACAGGTGGTTTACTGTACAATATTATTAAAGGAAAGCTTATTTTGGTTTCATAAATTTTCTTGTGACAATTGCGTCGCCATCACAACCCGGTCAGCGTGGTTAAGTAAAGAAAAATGCTTATTTTTTAGGGCAAACCAAAACATGAAGCATGATTTGGAATTTAAGAGTAAACACAATATATATCAATATACAATAATAATACAGGAATAGGATGATGCTTTGGTGTAATCTGAAAGAGGCTGCAGATCAGAATCAGATGATGACTTACATTATCCATGTAATGTTTATGTTATTTGGATAAGGCAAAAGATATCGATCACTGCATTGAATTTTTTTAATTTGAGCCACCAAAAGTCAACATTTTCTTTCACTGTCATCTTTATTGACTCAATTGGGCAATAACCACCTCCACCATGCTATGCTGCAAGTTTATTTTTTCTTCTCATGGAAATGAAAATTTAGTTTGAAAAGATTTACGGTCCAAGAAAATTATCAGTGGTCAAGACATATATCTTTTTGTTGGAGATCATAACTCATCGAATCAAGTGAGGTAAAACCGGGAGATCTACCCTTATAACTCAATTAATAAAATATTATCAGCTCAATTTTAGAAACATTTAGTACTTGTTTGTTTAGGATGTAGTATGTTTGGTAAAATCCTCCATTATGTTCCTTACAGGAGGTGCAATAGTAAATAGCTCTTTACGAAAGACAAAAGCTACATGAGGTATTAAGCTCTATTGGACAACAATAACGTTTGAAAGGAGTTGAACGGTCGTGGTTAACTATTTAAGAATCAAAAATATAATATTCGAAATCAGATTTATGCTAAATGGTTAACCGTTTTCACACTGAATGATTAACATTTTTTTTTTATAAATGGTTAATTGTCGCTAGGATTAATTACAGTTCCATACCTTGTACTATACCCCATTTGGAATTTACTACCCTGAACTACCAAATTAACTTTTTACTATCCTGTACTTTCATTTTGTTAACAAATAGGTTTGTCGTCTAAGAATATAAATGGAAAACGCCTATAAAGCTATCACGTGCAATGCACATGTCTGAAATATTTTATAAATGGTGAAATTGCCCTTCATAGTTCTAATATTTCACTACCATGTACTTCATAGTTCTAACATTTCACTACCCTGTATTTCATAGTTTTAACATTTCACTGCCCTATAACCAGCATCCACAAGGCCAATCTTGCCGGAAACTGCAGATTCTTATCGAAAACATTTGATTTCCGCCGGAAAATTAAAAATTATCAGATTTTACTAAAACCATTTAAATAAAATCAGTCCCAAATAGGTTTGGTGAAAACAGAGAGAGCAAGAAGCCTCATATTTGGAGGTGTAAGGGGGTTTGGGATAAGGAGGGTGATTCAGATTTAGAGGTAGAGATTTTGGAGTTCATGAGGAATTTCGAGAAGCCGGAGGTGTTTTTACACGGAGGGGCGGTGGTTTTTGGCGAGTGTACAGACAATCGGAGGCGGAGAGAAGAAGAAAATAGTGGAGGGGTTGAAGAGGGGTATTTTCATATTTTACCCACTTAACTGACGACAGATTAATGACAGACCTATTTGCAATGGTTTTGAAAGTACATGGTAATAAAAAGTTAATTTGGTAGTTTAGAGTAGTGAATTGTAAATGAGGTATAGTACATAGTATGAAACTGTAATTAACTCTTGTTTCTACACTAAAAAAATATTCATTATAATCTTGCATATCAACCAATTTTTTGTTGTCTTATTTTTAATTAATATATGCAATTAATTTGATTACCCTTCTACATATACTTCTTATCTATTTGCTTCATTTGCACAAATTTATACCTTATACAATAGTTATTTTTTGTAAAACAAACTTTTGCAATACATTCAACTTTCAGCTCATTACAACCAGTCATTTACCACTTAACTGTCTTTTGGAGCAACTTCTTACACCTCTTTACATTTTTCACCACATTCTTACAATTCCTTACAGTTTTGGAGTAGATTAAACAAACAAGACCTTAGTCGTTAGAATATTGTGATTGCTTATTGAGATTAGTTGAATCAGAACAAACAAATAATTGTAGTTTATAAAATTTGACGACTATCACAACTACTATTATTATACATTCATTTCAAATCAGTCCTTTTTAATTTTATCTTTACCAAAGATATACGCCTTTATTATTATATTTATGATTAAGAATTTTGGTGTTGGACTTTTTGCAACCAAATGACTCCTAATGCAGTTGAGTTATAGAAGGAAATCAGTTGAAGATTAGTATGGTATGCATTGGACCCCAAAACAAAAGTTGTTAATTTGTTTCATCAACAACTTTCTTTCTTGGTAGAACTTGACTCCTAAATGGGCACGGGATCGTTTTTAAATACAAACACATTGTTGTTAAAAATATCTATTTATTCACAAATGGGCCGATATATTTTATTTGGCGTGAGAAAATAATTAGCCTCTGATTTGCTTAAGGAGTCGCAAAAACACAATAACTAGTCTCTCTGAAAGCAACACAAAGAAACTTCAACACAGAGTTGTTTCTATTATTTAAGACAATAATATTCCTATCATATTGCAACTTGAAACACTGAAATCCATTGACCCAACAAAGAGAAGCTGACAAAAATGCAATTTTGACTAATGGGTAATTAATTAATTGCCTCAACTCAATTACTTGGCTGCAATTCTCATCATTTGCTTGTGGAAGAAAATGATGGGTTTTGTTTTGATGGAAGCTTGCAGTTTATGAGATTGTGAAAATCTGGTATGCTTCTTGTTGCTTCTCAATACATACATACATGTGTGTGTGCATAACTTTCTGGGTTTTCAATTTTGTATTTTGTCATCTGTTTTTGACTGAGGATCATTCCATGGGTTTTGGATTCTGGGTTCAACATTGAGCAACTCCTCTTTGACTTTTACATGGGGTTTTCAGGAATTAGACTGACCAGAATTGGTTATTTTATTCCCACAAGCTCAATTTTCACCTTTTTAGTCAATTCTTCATCTTTTTGGTTTTGCAAGATTTTAGCTTGCGTTCATTATGCAAATAGAATTCCATGGGAAAGCGATTTGATCATGTTAATTTTTCAAGACTTGATGTGATGAGGTGTGGCTAAGATGTCTTTCATTTTGGTGATACAGTGTAGTTAGTGTAGCGGAGAATTGGCATAGACGAGTAATGGAGGGAAATGGGATTACTGAGGAAGCAGCTAACATACTTGCGCTCCCACCTCCCCCTTCTTTAATTGTAGCATTAGCTATCAATGGAAATAGAAAAAGCAAATATGTCGTCAGTTGGGCGTTGGACAAGTTTATTCCTCAAGGAAATGCTGTCTTCAAGTTGTTACACATCCGCCCGAGGGTAACTGGAGTCCCTACACCAAGTAAGTTCTGGTTACTTGAGATACTCTAACATGTTATAATAGCTTTATTGGAACCGGAACCTCAGAAAACTTTGTTTTTATAGCTTACACATATATAGCTATCTTGAATGTACACATAAAGTACTTTGTTATCCTAGAACGCTAGCTTGTAATCATTTATGTGATCTACAAAGTTTATTTCATTATTTATATGAAAGAAGTGGACAGTTATATTTGGACTGAATCACTGCCCTCTTCTGACATTTAGCTGTCCTTCCAGTGGGAAACTCAATTCCTCTTTCACAAGCAAGGGACGACATAGCTGCTGCTTATAAGAAAGAGGTGGAGTGGAAGACAACTGAAATGCTTCTTCCTTACAGGAAGCTGTGTGCACAAAAAAAGGTGAAGTCTTCTTGCTTGCTTGTTAAAATTTGTGATCGAGTCAGACCGGGGGAACAAGAACTTATATTCTTTTGGTCCTGTACATAGGTGCAAGTAGAAGTTTCAGTGATTGAATCTGACGATGTACCAAATTCCATAGCTGAAGAGGTTACAAAGTGCTGTATCAACAAGCTTGTTATAGGAGCTCCGTCTCATGGCATCTTTACGAGGTACTTATGTAGCATGCTAGTAGTATATGTCACAATTAATATGCGGAGACTTTTCTATTGAATACTTAAAGAAAGTTATATCTATCTACATCTCACAACGATCCTCTCCTTCCAACTAGCGTGCTAATAACGACTGATATGAAATCACCATTCATGCTGAACTAGAAAACCAAACAAGCTTTAGAGGTTGCCTAGTTGGAAAAATGTGTTCGGAATAGGCAAATTACCACAAAATCAAGTGGTTCCATTGTTCTACATACAGTTTGAGAGTCTATATATGGCATTTCTTTATCGTCTCTTCATCCATTTACACCATGAACATTCGTATCACCAACATCGTGTTTGTAGGAAAATTAAGAGACAAAGTATGTCACGAAGAATCTCAGTACGTGCTCCAAGTTTTTGTACAGTTTATGCGGTTTCAAAAGGAAAAATATCATCCATTCGTCCTTCTGATTTAGAGACAAACGGAGGCACAAAAGATTGTAGTAGTGAAACGAGCTGTTTTACCAACAGTTCTTCCAGTGGTGCTTCCAGTTGGCAAACAGGTAACTGTACCTTACTTTAATCTGAGCTACATCTATTTATGATGAACGAGTGTATAGAAGATGTTTTGCTTTGTTAATAAACAAAACAGTGGTACTAGAGAACGTATTATAAAAAGTTTCAGTGGTCATCAAACATATTCGGATTTGATGATCAAACTGTGTGAACTACCAGTTCTGTCAGTGTAGTGACTGAGCAGTTAGCACTACAGAGACGCCACTGGTTCGCATAGAGTTGCAGGGTTCTGTAGTCCAGGATGAAGCTTGTGCTATAGAAAATAAGAAGTATATTTAAATTCTGTTAATAAATTATTACGTACATATCATGTTCAATATTATTTTGTCCAAGTAGACATGGGTAATTCTCCCAGTACATCTTCAATATATCTGACTTTTGTATGTGAATATGTTGTAAGATTTGTACTGATTCAAGACCATGGCAAATCCAAACTGATTTAGCATGAAGTGCACTCTCTCTCTCTAGATGCCCTCTTAATAGTAATTGCATAGTTGGATTTGGAGATTATACCCTCCAAGTTGATAATTTATGCAGAAAGTGGTTTTGACCCGTCTCTTCCTGTACCTCGAATCACAGACTTGGGCTCAATTGCTTCATCCTATCATTTCCGTTCACCTTCCCTACCAATGCAGCGATTTCGAGCTCTCTCTACGATGAACCACACCGTTCTCCATACAAGAACAAGTTCAATTGCATCCAATCATTCGAGGTGCCAGTCTCTGGATATCGATGAAGGAAGTGATGGATATAATGGACATGCATTCAGTAAAAATTATAGTAACAAAAGCTTGTCAACAGATAGTCAATCATGGATTTCTGATCAAACATCCACCTCAGATGTGCTCACAGATGATTCTTCATCTGAAAGCCAGGTAGTTTCTTCACTTTCTTTTGACCATGTGGCTCAGCAACAATGAATGCATTTAGAGTTGCAAATAAGAAGCTTGTTTGGGATGCTTATCTACTCAAAGTTGGTTTTGCATGAGCCTCTGTTTAATGTCACAATTCACAAGGAATTGCCATATTGCTAGAAATGTGACATTAAACACAATGATATTTTACTTTATGGAACTTATCTTAATCATACAAAATCTAGCTAGTAAGAAATACTCGTCAGCAAAATACATGTGGGGCTTGGCGCTTATTCCAAATATGCATCATCTTTCATTTCATTAGAAGTTTACCTTGACTATGCAATGCTGAAGTATTTTTTTATTTATTTGAAATTGTATACAGGTAAATATCAACTTTGAGCTAGAAAAACTGAGAATTGAACTTAGACATGTTCGTGGAATGTATGCTGTAGCTCAAAGTGAAACAATTGATGCTTCTCGAAAGGTTAGCATTGATATCCTGAACTCTTCCAGACATGTTTTCATTTCCCTTGTGTGTATTCATTTTCTACTAGCTAAAGGTAAAGAAAGTGTTTGTAGGACCTTTGATTATGACTAGATTCAGTATCACGATGAAATTAAATGAAATCCTCCAATAACTATCATTTAGTTTAGAGGCACATGTACGTCCTAGTTTTTCTCTCACACGACAAATTTCTCCACTGTTCCTTTCCAAACAAAGTAACACACATCTACATTGCTTGTTATCAGCTGAACAACTTAAACAGCCGTCGGTTAGAGGAAGCTATAAAGTTGAAGGAGATGCACTCAAGGGAAGAGAAAGCATATGAATTGGCAAAACAAGAGAAGGAAAAGTACGAAGCTGCAAAAATGGAAGCAGAGTTTGTGATGCTATGTGCTGAAGGGGAAGCTTCAGAAAGAAGAGAGGCTGAGATGGAAGCCCTGCGTGGTGCCAAAGAGAAGGAAAAGCTTGAAAATGCTCTAGTAGGTTCCCTTCAGCAATACCACAAATTCTCATGGGAAGAGATTGTGTCTGCCACTTCATCATTCTCTGAAAATCTTAGGATTGGAAAGGGAGCGTATGGCATTGTCTACAAATGTATTTTGCATCATACTACCGCAGCCGTGAAAGTTCTACATTCAAAAGAGGGTCATGAATCTAAGCAATTCCAGCAGGAGGTATGCAAGTTTCTGGATTAAGTTAAATTGAATAGCATTTACGCTTAAATTTTGAATGATGAATCCTAGTCTCCTAGCTGTTCAATTAACTATATCCTCATATAGAGAATCAGAGATATATGTTTATTTCAAGCATTGAATGTTGAACACTTAAACTCAGTTTTACTCTAGCTAGTTTACATGTTTGCTTAGTGTCTATGAGGTACGTGGACGCATCTGTGTGTTGGGAAGTGGTTTATTAACTTTCTTTTCCCTTTTCTCTCATGTGAGATGATAAAATGCAATTCTTTGTGACTTTTAATTTGGTGCACTAAAATTGTTGTAGAATAGACTGTAAGGAGGGGTACCCCTCCCAAACTTTTCAAATGAAGAACTATTGATGATTTCTACTGCTTTTTGTAGCTTGAAGTCTTGAGCAAAATTCGTCATCCACATTTGCTCCTCCTTCTCGGAGCATGTCCTGAACGTGGTTGTCTTATATACGAGTACATGGAGAATGGTAGCCTGGAAGACAGATTGCTCCGAAAAAACAACACACTTCCTATACCGTGGTTCAAAAGGTACCAGATTGCTTGGGAGGTAGCGTCTGCTCTAGTCTTTCTTCACAACTCAAAGCCAAAACAAATCATTCACCGTGATTTAAAACCAGCGAACATCTTGCTTGATCAAAACTTTGTGAGCAAGATTGGTGATGTTGGTCTGTCTACCATGGAATTCTCTGCATCCACTGTATACGAGGACACATCCCCTGTGGGAACTCTTTGTTACATAGATCCTGAGTACCAAAGAAGCGGGTTAATTTCTCCAAAATCCGATGTTTATGCTTTTGGAATGGTAATTTTGCAGTTGCTTACCGGACAGCCAGCCATTGCTCTGGCCCATAAGGTGGAGATGGCAATCAACAATGATAGTTTGGTAGAGATATTGGACCCGGAAGGTGGGGAATGGCCAACTAAAGAAACTAAGGAATTAGCTATGCTCGGACTAAGTTGTGCAGAGCTTTTACGTAAAGATAGGCCTGATTTGAAAGACCAGATACTTCCTGCATTAGGAAAATTGCGAGAAGTAGCTGATAAAGCTACATATTCATCTTCTAGTGCGTCCCTACCTCCTAACCACTTCATCTGCCCAATAATTAAGGTATACTCATACATATGATTGTCTACTGCCCATTTGTTCACATTCACTAGAAGGAGAAAAAAAAGAGGAAACAGTTATCTGATATTTTACATAGGGGATTTTACAGTTCGTTACGAAATGTTATGGCAAAGAAATCTCATAATGGGGTATCGATTTAATGGTTCAATTTTGTCATTTTGATATTGAACTCACTATCTTTTTCTGTCAAAAACAGAGAAAAAAGAAGCCAACATCTCTTAATCTTTTTGTTGCAGGCATTATTGTTGCTTTTAATTTTGTTAATTTGAAATGGGTGTGTCATTTGTAAATTGAATGCAGGAAGTAATGGATGATCCCTGTGTTGCTGCGGATGGATACACTTACGACTGCAAGGCTATTGGGAAATGGCTGGAAAAGAATGATAAGTCTCCAATGACGAATTTGCCTTTGCCAAATAAGAATCTCATACCAAATTACACCCTTCTTTCTGCTATTATGGAGTGGAAGTCTAAAAGACAACAGTAGCACATGTCCATCCATTTATTTTTCAGGTTCATCTTCTTTTTCTTTTGCTTTCCAGTTCCAGCACCTCATATGTGCATATATATATATATATGTGTTTGCGCGCGTTCGGTTGTATTTGTAGTATTACATTACTAATATATATTCTTAGAGTTGATGTGACCACACCTGTTAGCGTTGAACCGGAATTGGTAGATGATGAATGCAAGTACTAATGCAATAGCAAAAACTGTATAGAAGGAACCATCTATGGAAGCCAATGAAATATAAGCATAGGATATATATATGCATTGCAATCAAATTGGTCATTCACATGTATCAACCCTCTTGTTAGCTTCATGTTTTTTTTTATTGCCGGTCAAATTGATGCAGAAGTTCCCTTCTGGCTTCTTTTCTTAGGACCACATACCTGATTTTCATGCAGTTTCTTCATCCTACCTATTGAGTCATGTAAATACTTAATGGCACTCTTTAGGATTAGATCCAGAGTGTCGCCGATAGGCCATCCACTTTCACCACAAACCTGCCTTTCTTTAGAACCACCCTCCTCCAAGCATACTCTGCAGAATGTGGGCAGATTGGAGCAATAAGGCGTGTCTCGGCATCCATATAATGCAACACCAAATCACAGTTTATGCCCGTGATGCCACAAGCTAACTCGTATGCATCCCTTGCATTCTGGAGATCCTACAATCCATTCTTGAGAGCTTCTGGTAATGCTGCTCATCAACTGCAAACACCCAGCTGTCTGCATAGGTAGATGGTGGTCCAGCTCTCAACAAAGTTGATTCTGCACCCACAACCTCTTCCATTAGTAAGCTTGAGGATTGCAGCATTTGCAACCTCAAACACAAAATTCCCTAATGGTCTGATCCAGTGTTGGAAAGGAAAATATTCAGTATTAACTCCGCTGAATATTTGGATATTTAGTCAAAGCTCTAATTCAGGATTGGAATTCTAATTATAGAATAGAGTCAATCAAAGAATTTGATTAGGGTAATTGCTTATGTATGGTTGCGCTTTCCGGTTTCTAGCTGCCTAGTAATTTCTATTTAAATGTATAATGTAACACTTGTAAAACCAAAGAAATACAATGCTTTTCTTCTTCATATTTGCTTATATAGTATCAGACCAGTCTTTAATCCTTTCTAAGCAGAAAATCTAGTTTTTTTTTCCATCATGTCTGGCATTGTGATTAAACCTTTAACTTCTTTGAAAAGCAACCAAATCCTTCAAAAAATCCTTCCAATAATTCCTATATTCCTGCCTCGATTCTCATTATGTCCATATTACCACCATACAGTTGAATGGAAAAATCTTTCTACGTTGGTCCCAATAAGTACGCATGAATATTCGTGGCAGAGAAAAATTGGATACTTGATGGGAGATAATACAGAATCTGCCTCTAAGGATCCAACTAATCCTACTTGGGATGCTCAGAATTCAATGGTGATGACCTGATTGGTGAACTCTATGGAGGAAGATATTACCTCCAACTATAACTGTTATGACATTGCTAAGGTATGAATTGACCAAATGTATTCAGATTTGGGGGGATCCAGTCCTAATTTTATGAATTGACCCTAAAAATTGAAGAAATCCACCAAGGTAATGACAATGTTAACAAATACTTTAATTCCATAAAACGCTTAAGGCAAGATTTAGATTTATTTAGCAATTATGATTGAAAATCTGTGGAAAATTGCAAGCACTTCAAGAAAAATGTGGACTTAATGACAATATTTTTAAATTTCTTAGTGGACTTAATGTTAAGTTTGATGAAGTTAGGGGCAGAAAACCTTTTCGATCTATTGGAGAAGCTTTTTATGAAGTTCACCGCAAGGAAAGTCGTCGCCTTGTCATGCTAGGCAATAAAAATTATGACAATTCTGTTGAAAATTTTGAACTTACTACCATCAAAGCTCATGCTACCCGAGGCAATCAAAGGAAGCTTGAAGAGAAGACTCATGTGTGATGTGATCATTCTAATAAGCTAAGAAACACTAGTGAGACTTGTTGGAAGATCCATGGTAAACCCGAGAATTGAAAGGGCAAACATGAAGACAGATTCATGCACTCTCTTACTGCACATGAAGCGGAAGTTGCTCCATTTGGCAAAGAGCAAATGAATAATATTCTAAAGTTGTTGAAATCTAACTCAGGTTTTTTGGGTCCTCCTAATGTTTCTCTTGCACAAACAGATAGTGATTTATATGCTTTAGTTTGTCATTCATTTTCCAATCTTGCTCACTGGATTTTAGATTTATGAGCTTCTGATCATATGACAAGTTTTTCCCATTTATTTCATACAAATACTCCTTGTTTTGATCATGCAAAAATTTGTATAGTAGATGGTTCTTATTCGCCAGTTGCTGGTAAGGGATTTATAAATTTATCTAAAGCTACATCCCTTAAATTTTTCCAACACGTTCCCAACCTTGCAAGAAATCTTCTACCTGTTAGTAAACTCTCTAAATATTCCAATTGTCGTGTTGTTTTTTAAATCTCATTTATGTTTTAGGACCAGAAATTGGGGAGGACGATTGACAATGTTAAGATGATTGATGATCTCTACTATTTTGAAGATAATTTAAAAATAAAAAAGTTCAATGCTGAAGTAGTATAACTCTATCCTTATTAAAGATCATATAATGCTTTGGCACTATATGGTAGGGTACCCTAGTTTTTCCTATCCTAAAAAAATGTTCCCTTCTTTATTTCAAGGATTGGATTATTCAATTTTTAATTGTGAAAACTGCATTTTATCGAAAAGTCGTCGGATTATTTATCCTTCAAGAGTTTATCAATTTTCAAGACCATTTTACTTAACATACAGTGATGCTTGGGGTCTCTCGTTTTTATAAAAAGTTTGTGATATTTATTGACGGCTATACTCGTTTATGTTAGGTTTTCTTAATAATGAGGGAAAATATGAGGTTGAGAATTTGTTCAAAAACTTTTATATATGATTGAAACCCAAGTTCTAATTTTTTTTTTTTGGAATTTTACATATTGATAATGACATGAAAACTCTTGGAACTTTCTTACAAGAAAATGGTATTCATCATTAATCTACTAATGTTGATATGCCCCAACAAAATGGTATAGCCGAGAGGAAAAACAGGCAATTGTTGGAGGTGTCCCGTGTTATTATTTTTTCAATGGATGTCCTTAAACTTATTTGGGGAGAAACAGTTTAACATCATACTAGGGAGAGAATCCGTGCGATGCACGGGTGTACATGGGATATTAGCTATTTTGGTAAAAAAATTGTGTCTAATTTACGTAAAGGATTATAAAAGTTAGAAACAATCATCGAATGTTGAATTAAAGTAAAATATCATTGA
>JAYMTK010000442.1:0-22536 GCA_036897405.1 Pelargonium myrrhifolium
AAAATAATACAAATTGAAAGTCAAGGGTTCGAAAAGCCTAAAATCAAAGTCAGTGGCTGAAATTTTATTCTGAGAAAGTCAAGGGTTCGAAAAGCCTAAAATCATAGACAAAGGTTGATCACAAGCAAAGAGATCCAGCCACAATTTTTTTTTTTTTTTACTTCTTCGTACAAGAATTATTTAGTCATTTCAAAACATCCATATTTTCAGACAAATTTACCAAACAATCTCGTAATTCGAATTTCATTTTAAACCCCCTTCCAGACATTGTTTTACCAAATAAAGTCTTTTAACAGACATTTGACATTCTTACAACTACCTCTACAAACAATTCACATAGACAACCCAAGCGAGCACCAAAACCATATGACTTTTATCTGGTCAAACCCATAAAACATTCCAACAGTTTAAAGCATTTTAGTCAAGCCAAGTTGCAAATTTACCATTAACCAATTATTTCGTGACACATGGTGAGGAGATTCGATTTTTGGCACTTTCAATTCAACTTTTTGGCTCAGAAATTTGAGAGAAACACAGAGATAACCATTAGAGATTATTCTTGGAGAGGCAAGGAGGGAAGGCTACACATTCAATAACCCGGATTGACTAACCATCTTCATTTCTAGATCTTTTGATATTTGATTGTGTTTTTCTTCTTCTTTTGCATTTGAGAAACAATATTTTACTTATATTTTTTTGGATATTTAATCATGTTTAGATTTATGCAAGTTGTTTTTATTAGTCTCCTTAGTTTGTCTTTGAACATGATGAACTAATCCTCATTTAGGAGGGATGTAATTGATTTTTGATCTCATGGAATGAATTTGCCTTATTTCTTTTGGTTTATGATGTTGTTATTGTTCTCATGAATTGTTGAGTTTAATGCTTGTGAGTGACTTGGTGAATCATAAGCTAGATCATAGTATGCGCATCACCTTTTCAATATGGATGTGTCATATGGATCAAATCGTGAGGTAGAACGAGCCTTTTGTCAATCGTATGCCTAAGGACATTTTGCGTTCGTTACATAGTCATCTTCATGCTAGATTGTATGTGAGCCCCTCTGTAGTTGTATGCTTGGGAACGCAATGATCTCAATAGAATTTCTTGGTATTCAATCTAAGTCGTGGTGACCTAGTACAAACGTGTTTTTTGAGGATGAGTAACAAAACAAAACATCGGAACCATATATAGCTAGTCCAATTTATTTTCATGAATCAAGTTTTATATCAATTGCATTCCAACCATCTCAATCTTAATTTGAAGTTTATTATCGACTCTCTCAAGCTTTTTACTTTTGCAAACGTTTTATAGTTTCAACAACACAATAAACTTTCACTGAATTGTTTACTTGGTTTAGTAGAATAACACTTAAATTATCTCATTGAAATTTTTCGCGTTACCACGCAATTCTCTGTGGTAATTGATACTCAAACATCTATAGTTCGTTTTTATTACTTGACAGCACCGCTATACTTTCCGAAAATCAGAGCACCCGTAATTCTAACGAGCTATTGGCCAACGTGTCACTTTTCTATCGGTAATTTCATGAATGAGATAATATTTTATGAGTGTGTTCGTACCTATGGTGAGATCGTGGTTCTTTAGCTTGCGCAATACCTTCAATGTTGTCACAATATAGATATGTTGCGTCCGCGATGCTATTGACTATCCCAAGTTCAATGGTGAACTTCTTGATCCATGCACTTTCCTTGGCTACCTCTGATGCATAAATGTACTCAGCTTTAGTTGTACAGTTTGTCATAGTATATTGTTTGGAGCTTTTCCAACACACTTCTCTTCCATTAAGGCAATGGACATATCCACTTTGTGATCAGAAACCATCCTCGTTTGCTTGGATTCTAGCATAAGTGTAACCTTTTACACTTAGCTCATCTTGTCCTTCATACACCAAAAATGCTTCTTAGTTATTCTTAAATTCTTGAGAATATTCTTTGCAACAATCCAATGGTTTTCACCAGGACTGGATTGATATCTATTCACCGTGCTCAAACCATATGAGACATTCGGTCTCATACATATCTTGGCATATATGATAGACCCTATAACGGATGCATAGAAGTCTTATCTTAGAGGCTTCCATCTTAAACCGTTTAAGTACTCTGTCAATATACGTACTTTGACTTAGCCTAAGAAGCCTCTTATATCTGTCTCTATAGATTCTAACATGTAGTATATAGACGATTTCTCTTAAGTCTATCAAAAAGATACTACTCAACCAAATTTTGGTAGCTTAAAAAATTGGTATGTCATTTCCCATTAGTAGTATGTCATCCACATACAACACTAGGAGTTTAATAGCACTCTAACGAGGCGTAGAGCCCGCGCTAATAAGGTACTAGCAAGTGCACTAGTGTCGCCAAGTAATATAGATTAAGTCCGAATGTCGATCCTTAGGGAACTATCATGGTAGTGGTCAAAGGAATCTCTAGAATAATCAAACAAAAAACAGTAAAGTAAACAGATCGCAAGAGTGTGTTGTGTGTTGTGAAACCAAATCATGCAATAATGTAAAAAGATTGGATAGAAAAAAGAGAGATAAAGTATTGAATAGAGCGAGTTTGGATAGGGATGCAATTGGATGTAACTAGTTAATTCATTAGTTCAGATAATTAGGGTTGTCAAGTTAATTATGTTACAGAGCCCCAAAAGATGTTCAAGTTTCACTTTAAGAGATCAAAGAACCATAGGGTGAATACAAAGACATCACACCAATGTAGTTTGTGTCCTCGAGCATAATACTACAGAGAGTTGCACATACACCCAAAAATATAAACTAGTCATAGGCGAAGAACTCCCAAATATGGTTGTTCAGCCTTGTTCATTCGACTTTATGGATTAATCCACACTAGGGTTCAAATAAAAGTAACCCAAGTGCTAAAGTATAAACTATGAATGATCAAATCATATAAAAACATGTGAATAATCACAAATCCAAAGAAACATAAATCTAACAAGACAAACAAAATATTTGAAACTAATTCATTAACTAAATCCAATCACATCCCAACCAAGAGGATCAATTGTTCACACTCATAGACAAGCAAAATAACAAACTAATAACCAAGAATATCATGTTTAGAAACCATAAAACATAGATAGACAAACCCTACAAGAGGTCGAAATCAGAATACACAATTTGTCACTAATTGTGTTGATGGTTGAAGGTTGTCAAGCTCCAACGATCGTCTTCTTCTTCCTTCTTGTTCCACCAATAGATTAGCCTTAAAAAAACTCTTATTTTTGTGCCTTCTAAGCTCAGGTCACTCAAGGATTCCATCCTTGCAAAATCTAGGAGAACTGTCAAAGAGGGAGTTACAAATCTGACCTAGAAGAGGTCTATATATACTGGTCTGCGAGTCAATTGCCGCGGCAATTCTTTACTTGAATTGCTGACCTACTTTTGGTAACCTTCAATTGTCATGGCATCCATGCCGTTAGTAATATATTTCCACGGGATCAGCTGCTTTCCGGACTTGTGTGGTCTTTTGAGTTGACATCATTCGTATAGACCTGATGTAAGACTAGAAAACCATAATAAGGATCAAATACATAAAAATAAGCTAAATTAGCCCATAATAACAAAAGAATCCAACAATATTCACAACTTTCACAAATAATACAAGGCACAAGAGAGGTGAAATAGAGGGAAAACCTATAGGAATGAGTAGGAAAATAGCATGAATTAGGGCTCAATAACTAGTGTAATACAGGAGTTACCACGCTCATACTCACCTTCTTATATACATTCGTTCTTAATGAAACCATACTCCATGAAGGCATGATTAAAATGAATAGTCCAACTTTGAGAAGCTTTTTTCAATCCATAAATATATCGATTTAGCTTACATACTTTATTAGGATTCTTTGGATCAACAAAACCTTCAGATTGTGTCATGTACACATCTCCAAAGAGGTTTTTGATAGAGAACCAACTCAACTAAAAGCTCAACTTGATAGTTGAAGTCTTCATTTATTCTTTTAATATTATATTTCAACACGCTCCCTCACGTGAAAACCTGTTTTAGCTTTGAAAGTGGATCAAAGATAGATAGATAGATAGATAGATAGATAGATAGATAGAGAAGTCCATTCTCGTTTTTTTAACTATTAGGATATGTGTATAATTAGGAAAATTAGGTAGTTTCCTATTTCTAATATTTAGTAGTTACATATTCCTAGTATTTCCTTTTCTTTGTTCATATGTCTTGTATAAATACATTGTTTGTTATTCAATAATACACAACTAGCTCAATGAGATAAATATTTTATGGTCTTGGGATTAACTGCTATCGGTTCGGAGTTATCCCCTGTCTGTGATCAAATTTTGGCTAGCACTTTTATTCCTACTTTGGAAGATTTTTCAACTCGACTGCTCCAAATATCTTCTCCAGCCACTATACCAGAGCCTTCCCAATGGAGACCTCCGGTCTTGCATATTAGTCTGGCCCAAGAAAAGAACAAAGTAGTGGACATGGCACTCAGAACAACTACAAAAAAACACATGAGAGGAATCAAAAAGTGTAATTACTGCAACAAACATGGTCATACTATAGACAATTGTTTCAAGTTGCATGGCTACCCATCTCAACCACGTACAACGCATGTTGCTCAAACCAGTGCAGGTCCCCAAATTGCTGAAAATAAAGATTCTTCCATCATGGTTTCAGGGAATGAATATGAGGAATACCTTTGGTACCAAGCTTCCAAACAGGCTTCATCATCAATTGTTTTTGTTACTAACACTGGTAATTTTATTGCTTGCATCACTCAATCATTTTCCCTCAACCCTTGGGTCATTGATTCCGGAGCTTCAGACCATATTTCTGGTAATAAAAATCTTTTTTCTCACATATCTAGTTTTGCATGTCTTCCTAGTATTACTCTTGCAATAGGTCCAAATTTGAGGCTAAAGGAATTGGAGTTGTCAAACTGTCACCCTTATTATCTTTAGATTCTATTCTTTTTGTTCTCAATTGTCCTTTTAATCTCATATTTGCCAGTAAGTTAACTCGTGCTCTTAACTACCTTTTCTGATGATACTGTTCAGGTGCGGGACTGCGGTACGGCACAAATGATTGGCGCATGATGTGAGTCACAAGGGTTGTATTACCTTCAAGTACCTTTATCTCCAGTTGCATGTACTTTTGCTAAGTCTCCTCTTACTATTCACAACCGTTTGGGACACCCAAGTCTCTCCAAACTTTGGCATCTAGCTCTTAGTCTTTCTACCCTATCTTCGTTGGAATGCGAGTCATGTCGATTGGGTAAACAAACTCGGAGTTTATTTCCTAAGCGTCATAATAATCAAGTTGCGTCTCCTTTTGAATAGTGATATTTGGGGTCCTAATCGTGTTACTTTAGTTTTAGGTTTTTGTTATACTGTCACATTTATTGATGATTATTCTTGATGCACTTGGCTTTTCTTAATGAAACAATGTTCTGAGTTATATTCTATCTTTAAGGAATTTTGTGCTGAAATTCAAAATTAATTTAATGTTTGCATACGAATTTTACATAGCGACAATACAAAAGAATATTTTTCTACTCCTTATAATGAATTTATGAGTTCTCATGGCATTGTTCATCAGTCTTCATTCATAGACACCCCCAACAAAACGGTGTTGCGGAACGTAAAAATCGTTATATGATTGAGACTGCTCGCACTCTCATTCTCCATAATTGTGTTCCTCTCCGTTTTGGGGTTGGTGTTGTTCTTACTGCTTGTTATTTGATTAATTGTATGCCTTCATCTATTTTGAATCATGAAATCCCTTATTCTATCATATTTCCAACTCTTTACACATGTTCTCTCCCTCCTTGCACCTTTGGGTGTACTTGCTTTGTACATGACAAGACACCAGGGAGAGACAAATTCTCATCCAGATCAATCAAATGCATCTTTTTGGGATACTAACGATTGCAAAAAAGGTATAAATGTTATTCCCCTATCACTGGATGGTGTTATGTCTCCCCTGACGTTACTTTTTTTTTAGTCATCACCTTATTTTTCATCTTCTGATCACAATAATACTATTGTTTGTGATGTCCTGCCTATTTCTTATATTATTGTGCCCACTTCTAAGTCTAGCCCTGCTCCTTTACGAGTCTATAGTCGTTGTCTTCTTCTTCTGCAGGTATTATTACAACTCCCGTTGGCTCACTTCCTCCTCCAGCATCTCCACCTGCCGTGGATCTGCCCTTAGTTGAGGATTTACCCATTACGGTTCGAATAGGTAATCGTTCTACCTAAAATCCTCATCCTCATTATTCTTTTCTTAGTTATCATTGTTTGTCTCCATCGTACTATGCTTTTGTGTGTTCTTTGTCTACTGTTTCTATTCCTAAAACCACTAGTGAGGCTCTTTCAGTACCGAGTTGGCAACAAGCAATGGTTGATGAAATGATTGTTTTGGATTCTCAAGGCACTTGGGAATTAGTTCCTCTTCCTCCAAGCAAATTTGTTGTTGGATATCGATGGGTTTATATAGTTAAAGTTGGTGTTGATGGTCAAGTGGGTCGTCTTAAGGACCGATTAGTTGCCAAAGGTTATACTCAGATATTTGGCCTTGATTATGGGGACACTTTCTCCCCAGTGGCCAAAATTGCTTATGTCCGTCTTTTTATAGTAATTGCAGCTATACGTCATTGGCCTCTTTACCAACTTGACATCAAAAATGCATTTCTTCATGGTGAGCTTCAAGAAGAGATTTATATGGAGCAACCACCTAGTTTTGTTGCTTAAGGGGAATCTAAGACTAGTTTGGTCTGCAAACTTCGACGTTCTCTTTATGGTCTCAAACAATCACCCCATGCTTGGTTTGGAAGATTTAGTTCGGTTGTTCAAGAATTTGGCATGATTCACAATGAGGCTAATCACTCTGTTTTTTATCATCACTCGTCAGAAGAGAAATGTATATATCTTGTTGTTTATGTAAACGATATTGTTATTATGGGAGACAATCAATATGGAATTTGCAAGTTAAAAGAGCGTCTTTTCAAACATTTTCAAACTAAGGACTTACGTCATCTTAAGTACTTATTAGGTACTGAAGTTGCTCAATCTGACTTAGGAATAGTCATCTCTCAGCGTAAGTATGATTTGAACATTTTTGAGAAAACTAAAATGTTAGATTGTTGACCGGTTGTCATGGATCCAAACATCAAACTTCTTCCTGGACAGGGGGAGCCTTTAACATATCCTAAACGATATTGATGACTCTTTGGAAAATTGAATTATCTCATTATTACTAGGCCAGTTATCACATTTGCAGTAAGTGTTGTAAGTCAATTTCTCTAGTCTCCCTATGACTGTCATTGGGATGCAGTAACCCGCATCCTCAAAAACATTAAAATTTATCCAAGCCAGGGTATATTATTCGAAGACAAAGGCCATACTCAAATCGTTGGATTCTCAAATGGCGACTGGGCAGGGTCCTCGTCAGATAGACGTTCCGCGTCCGGATATTGTGTAATGGTTGGCAATAACCTCATCTCTTGGAAGAGTAAAAAGCAAGATGTTGTTGCCAGATCTAGTGCAGAGGCTGAATATCGGGCTATGGCTTTAGCTACGTGTTAACTTATTTGGTTGAAACAACTTCTTCAGGAATTGAAATTTGTGGAAATATCTCAGATGAAATTAATATGTGACAATCAAGAAACTTTACATATTGCATCAAATCCAGTATTTCATGAAAGGACAAAGCATATCGAAATTGATTGCCACTTAATCATAGAGAAGATTATGTCAGGCTGCATTACTACAAGCTTCATCAATTCCATGGACCAACTAGCATGCATCTTTACCAAATCGCTCACAAGTTCTCGCATAGATTATATTTGTAACAAGTTGGACGCATATAACCTATATGCTCCAGCTTGGGGGAGAATGTTAGGATATGTGTATAATTAGGTAGTTTTCTATTTCTAGTATTTTCTTTTCCTTATTTCTTTTTCTTTATTCACATGTCTTGTATAAATACATTGTTTGCTATTCAATAATAGACAAAAATTCTACCATTCTAGTTTTATACTTCTACATTAACTTTGCGGGAGACCGAAGAGAAGATAGACGAGGTCATTCCCCAGGTGTGCCGGTTGGAGAAGATAGAAAAGTACATTCCCGATACAACTTTACAGGTGGGCTGAAGAGATATAGATAGGAGTCCATTACCGATTTTAACACAGTAGGAGAAGATAGAGAGCCTAAGTGAGCTCGAAGAATAAGAGAAGACTCAAAGAAATGAGTAAAGAAGTCTAAAGAGAGATAATAGATAAATTTGAGAGATTATACAGTTTTAAGGTTGTGTCAGGATTTGAACTTATGACCTAAATGTCACATTGGTTGTGATATCATGTTAGAGAACCAACTCAACTATAAGCTCAACCTGACAATTGAAGTCTTCATTTATTTTTTTAGGGGAAATTACATGTTACTACCCTCTTAGATTCCGGTTTATCATGTTACTACCCTAAAGTATTTTTTTTTTCATGTTACTACCCTTCAGTTTCCAATTTGTGTTTTCGTCCATTTTGTCCGTTAATTTTAACGGAATTTGACTCTCCCTTCATGTGCCATGCACATGACTTTAAAAATTTTCTAAATACCGATTTTGCCCTTCTTCTACAATAGGTCAAGAACAAGTTCACCGGAAACTTCAAATTAAAGGTTCGTCCGAAAATTTACAAAATCGCTGAAAATTCCCAAAATTTCACATCAAACACTAAAATTAAACCCCAAAATTTCAAAACAAAACCTCAAAATTACAAAAAAATTTAAAAAGAAAAAGAAAAAAATGAAGACGAAGCTGTTATTTTCTTGTTAGAGAACAACAAAATCTCAAACACTTTATCATCCAATTAATAATAATAAATACCCAAAAGTCATTATCAAGAAGTACACTAGAAATATCAAAACCCCAATTGCCTATTTGTTTCAATTTCAAACTCTGCAAATCAAAACCACCCTAGCAGATACGGATTTGCCATGGCTGTAATATCCAAGCAAAACCCATCTCCTGCCTTTGTAGACACTGTAGATGAGATCATGAGGCTCTACAGATCACTCCCACCCAGACCCTCCATTGAAGAGATTGAAGCAGCTTCCACTGTTGTGGCCACTGTCAAAACTGAAGAACAGGTCAAGCTTGAAGAGATTTCTATGCAAGAAGTCCCAAAAGATGTCCCTGAGGAGATCTTCTCTGTTTATCAGCTTGTGAGGAAGACCATGGTGTTGTTTCAGAGCCTGGAGCAGAGCAGAGAGGCCCTTCAATTGATTGAAGCTGACAAGTTGTTTCAGACCTTTGATGAGCTCATACAGAGAGCTTCTGGGCTGGTTTCTGGAGATACCCAGAGCCAGAAACAGACTGGTTTAAGTGACCCAGTTGAGAAAAATGGAAGAGAAAGTAAAATCAGTGAGCAAGTTTTGGTCTTGAAGAAGGAAAGTGGAGAATCAGGACAGAGTGGTGATTTCAAGGGTTTGGTGAGAAGTGCTTCTGCAATAAGCAATTTCTCTGCAGGTTAGTTGAATTCCTCTTCTGTCTTCCTTTTTGTTTTTCTGTTCTTTTGTGAATTTTGGTTCCTATTGAAGTACTTATTCATGATATAGAGTTTTGGACTCTTGAAGAATTTATCATTTTGATTATATAACTAATTTGAGAGTTAAAGAGCACATAATTGTTTTATGTTGGTTGTAATTTAGAATTCTAAATTTATAGTCAAAGATGTTCTTAATCATCATATGAATATTGACTGAGAGCAAGAGTCTCAGCCAAGGAGTTTGGCTGGGCGGGCGCTCCAAGTTCACAAATTCGTTGGGACGGTTACGAGTCTCTTATAGGCATGGCTGAGATTTTTTTTTTTATTTTTTTTATTTCTCGTATAGATTTAAGGAAAATGATTGTTGTTACTATTAGTGTAGTGATTCTTATTTTAAAATGTTTTCTATGATAAGATTCTGTTATAAGTTCAGGAAAGTTACAAGAACATTTCATAAATATGACATCTTCAATTTTATATGTTAATTTGAAGTCTGAATGTAGTTTCTGGGCTTTTGGGTGTGTGCAGTACCCATATATGAAGGAGACACTGAAAAATTGAGTCTAATGAAAGTGGCTGCTCTTATTGAAAACACACTGAAAACTGGGGGGATAGCTCTTGATCTTAAAGGCAAGTTGATGGACCAGGTTGAGATGCTTCCTTTATCGATTGGGAAATTATCGGAAGTCACTAAATTGGACTTATCGGAAAACAGAATCACAGCTCTCCCGCCTTCCCTTGGTAGCATCAAAGTCTTAACGAAGCTTGATGTCCACTCAAACCAACTAACTAACCTTCCCGACTCCTTTGGTGAACTAATCAACTTAATGGATCTTGATCTCCACGCAAACAGGTTTAGTTCACTGCCAACTTCTTTCGGTAATTTGGTCAAGCTTGTTAATCTCGACCTGAGTTCCAACTATTTCACTCAGTTGCCAGACACAGTTGGGAAGTTGGTTAGCTTGAAGACACTGAACGTTGACACGAATGAGCTCGAAGAGATTCCTTACACCATTGGTTCTTGCGTGTCACTTGTGGAGTTGAGATTGGATTTCAACAGGCTAAAGGCTCTTCCCGAAGCAGTCGGGAAGCTTGAATCCCTCGAAATCCTTACCTTGCACTATAACAGGATTAAAGGGTTGCCAACGACGATAGGCAATCTTGCCAAATTGAAAGAACTCGATGTTAGCTTCAATGAACTTGAATTCATTCCCGAGAACCTGTGTTTTGCAGTGAATCTTGAGAAACTGAATGTTGGCAAGAACTTTGCCGACCTAACAGCCTTGCCAAGGTCAATTGGAAATCTTGAGAAGCTCGAGGAGTTAGATATAAGTGACGATCAAATAAGAATGCTGCCAGATTCTTTCAGGTTCTTATCAAAATTAAGAGTTTTTCGAGCTGACGAGACTCCATTGGAAGTACCCCCAAGACAGATAACTAAGATGGGAGCTCAGGTATTCTCTAAAACTCTCAACTTTTCACTCTTATCTTATGCTGATTCACTTAAAACTAATTATAACGTCTTCCTGTTTCCCGATCATCAGGCAGTTGTTGAGTTCATGGCTGATTTCGTCACAAAGAGAGATAACATATTTCCAATTTCGAAGAAGAAGAACAAGAATGAATTTTGGGTAGTTTTTGCTCGTTGCTTTTGCTGTGGCGCGTCAACTACAGCTTATGACCAGTGAAGGCTTTGTTTTTCCAAACTCTTGTTTGTTTTGTCTGTTGTTTTTTTTTTGCTACTACTGGCTCTGATCATTCAATATGAAGTGTTTTCAATGATCTTTCTGTAATTGACATTTTCTCCTTATTTTGATTTGTATATAACAATAAATAAAACCTCATTTTGTCTGGATGTTCTTAGTTTATTGCAGTATATGCTAGAGTAGTCATGTATATAGTATAAGGGGTAGTATATTCCCAAACGAGTAGTCATGTATATAGTAGTCATGTAGTGTATGCTCTCCCAAACGAGCAGTTACGAGTGTAGTATATTCTTGGCGTTTCTGTGCGGTGCAACACAGAACGTATACAGAGTGGGCTGTTTTATCCTGGGGACGACGTGGTTGATTGTCTGCCGTGCAATATTCCGGGCAGTGCCGCGAACGTCTTAAAGAGAGCGACCTAGTCCGCGACTCATCCCATCGGTATCGACATCATTTCGGATTATTTGCATTTTTGTACTAACAGTTTTTTATGGAGATTGTGCAATATTGGTTTCCAGAGATCGCTAGGGGAGGCTCAGAGACTTGATATGATGGCGTTGAACTCGATTACACTAGAAGAAGTAACTCGTTTATAGGATTAGGGGAGCAAGGAGGTGGTGGTCCAGAAGAGCATTCTGAAGAATACAGAGTAGTTCGGTTTGTTGCTTGTGCCGTCACGGGATGGTTGTCCTATCGATGGTTAAGCTCCTAATTGTCAAGGTGCAGGAGCAGGTTATGGGTTAGACTGAAGGGAAGACATTAGGTAGTGTCTCTGGTTTGTTATTGGTTCGGGTTCAATTTATTTGATATTTTGATGTATTGATGTTTAGTATTTGCTTATGACAGGAGGATCCTACCTCTAGCTTCAGCAAGGTTTTGGGTCTCTTCTCTGATCTATCATGTGGTGTCTGTTACATTGAAAGACTTTTCATAATCAGCTTTAAAAAAAAATTCAAAGACTTAAATAAATAACCAACAATTTGTCAATTAATCTCACATACCACTATGTGAATTAATCTCTAATAAGTAATAACCGGGTAAATTCATCAACAATTTGTCCAACAATCGAATAATATTCATAAGTAGAAATTCAGTTTATATGCAATAAGTATAAGAAAAGTAAAATAAGTAATCAAATCGCTCCAATTAATTTATGGTGTGTTTGGGAACCAACATTTCATTTGAAATGCTGGATTTGAGCCAAATGAGGTGTTTGGGAACTTTAAGAATTTGGATTTGGATTCAATGGCATTCAAAACATGTTTAGAACATGAGATTTCAAATGACAGCTTTTACCTTGTCATTTGAAATGCTATGATTGTCCAAACATTATATTTGTATTTGAAATACATTATTTCAAATCCTAAATTTCAAATAACGAATTTCAAATCAAATCCATATTCCCAAACGCAATCTTAAATTATTTCCAATTTTCATAAAGTAATGTAATATAAAAATATTGACTTGAAGAACCAATACCCAGTGTTGCTTAAATATCACATTCGTTGCTGGCATTTCTTCCTTCAACTTGGCCCCTGGGGACCCCAAAAAACCCAAACGTGTAAACGTGAAATTAATTATTTAAAAAAATTATTGACAAAATAACCCTTTAAAAAAAATAAAAAAGAAGAGAAAAACAAACCAACCAACCCGTAATCTACCAAACCAACAAACCCATAATATTTCCTCTTCTTGTTCTGTTCTGTTCTGTTCTGATCAGTCTTCTTTGTGGGAACTCAAAGCAAAGAAGCACAAAAATGCAGGGCGGTCAGATGGTGGTGGAAGAGCTCCGTCTCACCTCTGTTCTTCATGCTTCTAAACCTGTAAGCTCTCTCTCTCTCCAGATACTACATATATGTGAGTGTACGTATAGATTTATGTGTTGATTATGTGAATTCACCATCTCGGAAAGAAATGTTCGTCTGAAGTCTCCGAAGTCTAAATCAACTCCATTTTAGCCGCATTTGACCTCGCCAGATCCTTGAATAGCTTAATGGACTACAGATTTGGTGTTTATTTCCGATTTTTTGTAATTTATTTTTTATTTTTGTCTTTTCATTCCGGCATTATCTCAATGTCCTAAGATGTACGGAAATGATTCAATTTTTTTTTTTAACCGATCTGCATCGGTTGATCTAAAAATGAATTCAAAACTTAAGGACAACGCATACGCAAATATAAAATTAATTTTTGTATAATTAAGAAAATCAACTTGAATTAAGTATCATCAATTGTTGAATTAACAGTTTTTGTGTTGCTTGTTATGGAATTTTGGGATACAACTAAAGTTTCTCATGGTCCTCCTTTCCTGCACACTCTCAGTAACCAAACAAGTCAAGTTGGTTTATCTGCTTGTTGTTTGGTAGTGATGTTTTGTTCTCTACTGATTCATCTGATTCTCCCGCTCTTCATTTAAAAGTGATGCAAGTTGGTAAATTTCAACAATTAAAGTAAAACCTTAGCATAAGTGATGAATTACTCGTGTTTAGAGTAAAATTCAATGATTGGTGCTGCACTCTTACCATATATCTATACATAGAGACATTGCAGTGACATGCACAAGTGCTTATTATTTATGGATGTATGTATGGACACTGTTTTATAGTTCTGGATGTACTTGTGAATTGTGATGCACTGTATGTGTTGCCAATACAGCAGCCATCAACAATTTGCTAGGCGTTCCAATTGCGAATTGTCGACTAGAAATAAACAGATTACAACTGATTTTTAACCAATATACTCTTTTATTTATTGTCAATCTTAAGTTCATTCAAGATGTTAATGTGCTTTCTAAGTAATCAATTATTCAATTTCCTTTTGTTTTCTAAATTTTGCAGAATTTTTTACCCTCGCTGACCAAGGTAATTGGAACCCTTGGACAAAGTTCGCGTTCTGTTGAAGTGATAGAGTCATGTCTAAAGGCAGGAATGTCAGGTAACACTGAGTATTTGTGCTGTTGATATGCTTGATCCATACATTACGGCCTTCCATTTATTCTCTTAAGTTTTGGATTTTTCCAGTTGCTCGGTTTGACTTTACTTGGTTAGATGGTGACTACCACCAGGAAACTCTTGAAAATTTGAGAAAAGCTGTGAAGAAATCTATGAAGACATGTGCCGTAAGTAACATATTAAAGAAATATCACTCTTACTGCACAACCTCTTCATGAGTGGCTTTTGCTGATGTATGTTTTACTCCATTCATTTTCACGAGTTCAAGTTCATCTGCGTCAGGGAGGCTCTAATTTTATATATAAGATATTGGGAAATCTTGAGGAAACAATAGTGACCAATATGATATGCTGTTAGATTTCTTCATTTGTCTTTGAATCATGTATTATTTTGTAATTACAGTACTCTTTTTTACCAATTATGGATCCATACCCCAACTCGTTCTATCTCATATGATTTCAAATGCTTTTCTGGTTGTGACCTATCAATGTTTCATGTCTGATTATTTACTTCAGGTTATGCTGGATACTGTGGGCCCAGAACTTAAAGTTTGCAACAAAAATGGGAACCCTGTTGAGCTTAAGACTGATGCTTACGTCACTATCACATCAGATGTCACTCAAGAACCATCAGCGGAGATTTTACCTATTAATTATACTGGACTAGCTGAGGTATCTTCTTTCATCTATATCTAGTCCTGCTTTACTAAAGGAGGCTCTTAAGAATAGTTCTTTCATGGAGACCCTGATTCTGATAAATAAAATAAAAAAGCTATCGTGTCAAGGATAGAAAACTAGAATCTGAATTAAGGTCTTCATGGCAAGTAACTTCACCATCATCATTAATTAAGTTACGAATAGCCTAACAAGCCCGTCTTTGAACCTAACTTCTTGGCTAAATTGGCCATTTGACAAGTAGGAGACTATGACAGGAAATCTTAGTCACTCTTTTTTCTTGATTATGTAATGTATCATATGGTGATTCATTTTGTTGAAAACATGATGCATATATAGTTTCCTTGTTTTTCATTTTAATCCCTATCTTTCTTTCAATAATTGTTTCTTCTGTATATCCTGCAGACAGTTAAGAAGGGTGACACCATTTTTCTTGGGCAATATCTCTTTACAGGACACGAAAGCACATCTGTATGGCTAGAGGTGAATTTCTGTTCTTGGATCACCTTTTTGTGTTTGCTTATTGGAATGGCTGATTCAGCAATTCTGTCTCTCAACTAGTGTTCTCTATTGGCCTGCAGGTTGTTGATACAAAGGGTAAAGATGTTATTTGTCTCGTGAAAAATAGCGCCACTCTTTCTGGCTCTATTATCACAGTTCATGTTGCCCAAGTGCATATCGATATGCCTACTTTAACTGAATTTGATAAACAGGTATTGTTTAGCATATTACAAGGTTTCCATCATTATTATTTTTATACTTATACCAGCAAATGCAAAGAATTCATATACTGTGCTCATAATTGGTAAACGTAACTGGTCTATGGAGCTTTTCAACTTAGTAACATTTAATTCAGACTATATTCTTATGAGTTCTTTTGGAAATTTGTATAATGGTTTTTATTTATAATGAGATAATATATATTCTAAATTGCATTGATGAAATGTATATTGATTTGTAATTTGTTATTGTTAATCATGAGAAGATAATTTTCTTGCCAATCTATTACTATGCCCTATGCATAAGTGAGATACCTCAGTAATTTTAGTTTTGATTTGCATGATAATCATTGCCATTATAATGTTTTGGTAGGTTTGGATTATGTCTTAGATATATGAATTGTGCTGTTCATTGATTTTTTTCCCCGATTTTGCAGTTTGAAAAGCAACATGACTGAATTTTTCTTTGTGCACAAACTTTATTCTCTGCATTCTTAAACTCTTTCCTGAAAGAAGTTTGACTGCCAAACTTTAATGTTCTTGAGGTTCTCATTAAGCATTGTTGCTCTTTGGAAATTATAATTGCTTTCAAGTATATGATGTTTTCTTGTTGATTATTTCTTCTCCTTATTTTTTTTTAATTGTAAATGTAATAGGTTATTTCAGGCTGGGCCACACGTAACAAAGTTGATTTTATTTCCCTTTCATATACCCGCAATGCAGAAGACATACGCGAGGTCAGATTTTATTTATGGTTACTGTTGTAGTTGGAAGGGGAATCTCTATTATCACTAAACATGTGCTGATGTGCAGCAGCCATACTAAATTTTGAATTCAGAATGAGGATGCCTATGGCCTTTTTATGGTCAAATTAACTGTATGACTACTGCTGAGTGCTGACTGAAAAATCTTGTTCTAAATGTGAATCTGTGGATGTCAGATATCGCAAGAACAAGGACTATCTGAATTTATTGTAGCCAACATTACTTAGCTTGTATCTAATGTTCATTCTTTTATGCAGCTTAGAGATTACCTTAAGATGCAAAATCTTCAGGACACTCAAATATTAGCCAAAATTGAAACTGTGGAGGTGAGCTAATTCTACAGTCATGATAATGGTGTTCTTTATGTTTGTTACTTTCTTGTATTGTAAGTATAATTTGATCCTTCAATTTGTAATTTTGCTAGGGCCTGGATCATTTCGATGAAATCCTTAAGGAAGCAGATGGGATTATCTTTGCTCGTGGAAATTTAGGAATTGACCTGCCTCCAGAGAAGGTAAGGCTTATGTCTACAAGTTGCAGACTTTTTGAGCTTATAATAATTATATGTTATCTTTCTTGTATTTTATACGTTTCTCTTGATCTTTTGGTGTTGATCCTGCTGATCTCTTGGTGGTATTGTAAACTGCAGGTTTTCTTATCTCAGAAGTCTGTTCTTAACAAGTGTAACCTGGTTGGAAAACCTGCCATAGTTACTCGAGTACTTGATAGTATGACAGGAAATCTACGCCCAACTCGTGCTGAAGCAACTGATGTTGCTAATGCTGTCCTTGATGGTTTGTAACTTAGTCTGGATTTTATTAGTGCCTTTTGCTCAATTTTTATACTAACATTTTGTATCTTTCTTTCCTTTGTTTATAGGAGCCGATGGTATATTGTTGGGAGCTGAGACTCTTCGAGGACTATATCCTGTTGAGGCATTGAAAACCGTGGGGAGCATTTGTGCTGAGGTAACTATAACCGGACAAAACATCAAAACGTAAATGTTTAACCACATATGTATATCAGTCCTACTTTAGAAAACATTGTCTCTATCCTGGTTCGCAGAAAGATACATTTGTGTGAGAAATCTAACTGCAACTGTTATGGCTTCGACATACGAATTTTTTAATGCAAGAAAATTGTTGAGGAAAACAAGGTAAAATGACAAGAATGTTCTCCACTAGTTGATCTAAACCTTGTTAAGGGCTGAGTTCATTCAGTTCATAGACATATTGCTTCTGGACTTTGGCTAAACATCTTCGTCACATCATTGGAAAAAAAAAAAGTTATATGCTACTAGTTGGATACACATCCATCTCTTGCCTTTCTACTGAGTCTTCATTTGTAAAAATTCAATTGAAGTAGATTATGTAGTTGTTTAATGAAGCTTTGCCTGAGAAATTCTAATTTTCATTAGTCGGTAAAACAAATATCTTAACTTGACATAATTGTCGTCCCATTAGCATCGTTAGTTTTCAAACTTGTAAGCATTATGATATTTTTCACTTTTAGCATACTTGTAATGTTCCAGTTCTTTTTCTTCTTCTTTTCCTTTTCTTTTTGCAGGCTGAAAATGTTTACAATCAGCCCCTCCAATTCAAAAGGATTCTCCGACATGCTGGAGAACCCATGTCATATGCTGAATCTGTTGCTTCATCGGCGGTATGTCAAACTATTATGTCAAGAGTGTCAGTATCTGTTACTATTATGACTGCACTTCTGCTTCCCTAAACTGCAGCCTTTTGATGGTTCTCCATTTTTTTCTAAAGGTACGTGCTGCTGCCAAGGTCAAGGCTGCAATCATTGTTGTATACACTTCCTCTGGCGGAGCAGCAAGGTATTGTCGACGTAAAGTGTAATTTGAACAAAATAATTGAAATAGGATGTTATCCTAATCATGACTAGATCTTGTTTGGCAGGTTGATTGCAAAATATAGGCCGTCTGTGCCAGTGGTGGCAGTTGTGATCCCCCGTCTCAGAACAAATGTTGAAAACTGGACTTTTGCTGGCTCATCGGAGGTACATAAACCAACATTTACATACTCAAGAATATACGACTTTATGAAATATCTGATATATTTGAAACAATGTACACTGTTAAATTCAAAGGTTTTTGCCCTATATTGCAGGTGAGGCAATTGCTCGGTGTGAGAGGAGTCTATCCGATATTGGGGAACCCTGGGGTAGGTCTTTATTGAAAGTTGTCTTATCTCATTATAACATTTAACAACTGACAAGATGCTCAAATATTTTGGTGTTGTATATATCCACCATCTGCAGACTTCAAGTGCATCTCCCGAAGAATATGGATTGAAACTTGCCCTTGACCACGGTCGATCAGTAGGGATGCTCAAGCACAACGATCGGGTCGTTGTGTTCCAGAAAATTGAGGACTCGTCAGTGGTTAAGATTATAGACTATCAGGACTAGCTCACTCATTTGTATTCCCTTACCTTAGCTATATGGGATTTTGTACCTGATGCTTTTCAGTGGGAGTTGTATGCTTTAATGACTACGTCGCCTTTGTAACATTTTATTGTATTCTTTTACTTTGGATATCTGAATTTCTCAGGCAGAGAAAATCCATTTAGGTCATAATGTGTGCCACTTGACTTGAACATTCCTTGTATCAAATCTCACTGTTTGTTTCTATGTACAAAGGTTCTACCGGCTGGGTAGTGGGTACAGTAAAAAAAAAATTGAAATAGACTTACCACCAAACATTGAGTCCATCGATAAAAAAGTGTTTTAACCTGTGTTGAGTTCGAGTTCAAAGAATACAGTTGTATTTGGCGGAAAGAGTTTTGCTACCTTTAACATGTTGAACGTGGATCCACTTTAGAAATTTTATGAATAAAATAAAAACAAGTCTACCATATGAAGGACTTGTTTGGCAACACCATTGATCTTGTAAGGTGTTTAATGTTAATCATAATAAATTCATTAAATATGCTCTTGTAGTTTGACAGACTCATTTAATGTATCAAACAAAAAAATGAAATAGTTTAAACTCTTTCATTTTTTTTGTTTACTTTTCTTTACTTGCATGAAAGTTTATGGACACTAAGACATGCTAGATAAAACAATTTTAATGTTTTAGATTCTCTTTGAGGTATTTTTATCGGATTAAAAAAAAAGAGTAATATGAGCATCAGTTGACTGATGTAATCAGTTGCACTAATAAGATTATGACACCTCATTTAAAATTATGGATCCGGACGGGTCGCTCCCCTCCCACAAATTCACTTGGGTGGATATAGGTGAGACTTAATGAGGTGTCATCACCTTATTGGCTTGGTTAAGTTGCAAGTAATATAAAATTATATCAGTACGGAAAAAAAACCCAAGGCAAACATCTATTAATATATATATAAAGCAGAACCTGTATTATACAGGTGTCTGCATTCTAAAATTTTGGAATTATTTTTAGTTTTAGAGTTAATTTACATGATAAAAAAAATTAAAAACTAAACTTATCTGAACTTTCAAGTTTCAACTGCCCACTCCTTAAACTACCATTTTTTGCCATCAGTTAATTTCGGTGGTTAAGTAAATTTCTCAAAATCCCACTCCTCCAACATCCACATATCACGCCACTATTTGAAACATTAAAAAAAAACTACTTTTAATCATCAGATTTCTATAAATAAAAACATTTAATAGAAAATCACCTATGAACTTCATATTGGTTTATTTGTTATTGCTTTTTCTATGTTTGTGCTGTCATATTCTCCATCTTCCTATCAAAAGTTTTCATTTCATATTCATACAAATTAGCAGTATCATTGCCCATGAAAACCGTACAAACCAATGTATACATCTTTGTATTTATACAAGATTGTTTCTTCTCTGTTTGTGTTGTCCTCTTTTCTATATTCATTTGGAAGTTTTCATTTCATGTGCAGGAAAAGTGATTTAATTTTTGAGAAGGGTGAAAGTTTTGAATGGTACATTGAAGAAAATTATGGATTTGATATCAAAATAGAGCAACTAATGGTAAATTGAAGAAAATTGTAGATTTGGTATCAAAATATAGCAACTATTTTTTTTATTATATAATGTATGTTAACTTTATTGTTGTTTTAGCTATTATGTTTGTGTTTTGAATATTTATTTTTTAAATAAAATATATTTTCTCCTCTAATTCTTATTGTTCATTTCATTTTTTGTTTTTTGTATTTTTTTCTTGCTTCAAGTTAAAAACTAATTTTCTATTTACAAACTCATAACTTTGCCATTAGTTTCTTATTTGTTCACATGTTATATCCGTTATAGTTTTGTTCACCTTTTAATTGAATTAAATTTTGATTATTTTGTTCTGTAATGGACATGAAATGATTATTTTCATTTTTTATTTTACAAATGTTCATAATTATATGGTTGATGCATTAGATGAAAGCTTATGAGATAGAATTTTCTTTTGAGATTCAGTCTTTTCATTGTTTGTGTTTATGGTTATGCTTTTTGCGGGACATGTTTTGTTGATCGTTGTTTTTTTATTTATTTATCAATATATAGCATTGTGTCATGGTATTTGCTAAAACGAATATGGTTATGATATTTGGTAAAATTACTACAAAGACTAATGTGGACTTTAAAAAGATTGTTAGTAATACCTGCAGAGGTGTTGGGTTTGTGTCAGCATAAGTTGGTCTAAATGTTGATAATTTACCTTCACTGTGGTTTAAAATCTTATTGGTGCATGTACTCACTTATTCTTTGGCTTATGACCAAGACAATCACAAAATATGAAATTGTCGTGGAAGGGTACATTAACGTCTTTTTCTTTTACAAACTTTACTATTTAATAAGAATTATTTTTTATACATTCGCCCGTGCGATCGCACGAGAACTCCATCTAGTAGTATATATTTGCTTATGTAACATTATTTTTTATTTATCAATGACAACTAACAACCAAACTAATAAAGAGTAACAATATGGACCATTTTGGTCGAATTTTAATAGCTTTATAGAATAAAATTGACATAAGCATATTTTGTGAACACAACTTGTTGAGTAGTAAGTATTTACCTGTGCAATAATATCGTCATTATTGTTTCCGACGCAAAATACTTCACGGGAACTTCTGACTTTGAAATCACATAAATACTCGTTTGCGTTGGCTCTCAGAAACACCTTCAGATGTTTCTTTAGGCATCGGATCATTGAAGATCGTTTAGCAGTAAAGATCAAGTCGTTGTTGTCTCTACTCTCTCCTCTATACACTCTCCATCGATAGTGCATGCTCATTAGCTAATTCCATAAAACAAAAATACGATTCAAATTAATACAATATATCTAAAATCATTAAGTTAATTAGTTAAGCAACACTTAAGTTTGTTACGGTAAAAGCACATGGGTATAAGAAAAAAATTAAATTGTATCATTAACAAATATTTATTCGATCAACGTGTATATTAACTTACATTGCTTCGAAAAGTGAGGAAGGTATCTCCGTTAGCGTCAAGCAAGACCCTTTTTTTGCGTAAGCTACAGGGTTCAGTCCGATCCTCAGCCTTGAAGATGATATTGTTGTTCATGTCAGTCACAAAGATGGTGCTATCGGTTTTTGGCATAACCTTTTTCACAACTGCAAGAACAACCTCATTATCCGCATTAATGTACGGATAATTAGCATCAGCATTAGCATCAACATTAGCATCAACATTACCGATCACATTAATACACCTTCGCGGAGCTTGTGCCATTTTTTTTTTTTCTTCGATCGAGCTGGTATTGAAACCTTACAACTCTACAATTTGGTGAGTTTATTGCATGATTCATATTCTTGGTTGATTATCTATTTATAATCTTGTTTGAGGTCTTGGAAATTTCCATGAAATGCACTTGAGACTCACATTCAGCTAGTTTCCATGAAATTTGGTGAAGGGTCTGGATATTCTGGACTAAGAAATCGTGTGGTTTTAACAGGTACCATGTTGGAGTTTTGGATAAGATTATTTGTATTATCTTATTTCTTTGCCATATATATTTTTTTAATGGTAATAACAAATTCTATTGACCATAGAGGGCAACGCCCAAGTTACACAAATGACATCTCGCGGGATGTCATATCAACGTGCTGTCTACTCCAAGCTCAACAATCGGAACTCAAAGCAGACGTCTCGGACGTAGAGCAAGCTCAGCTGTAAGACGCCCCC
>JAYMTK010000443.1:0-22527 GCA_036897405.1 Pelargonium myrrhifolium
CTATATAGTATATGCCAGGGTCAATTAATTTTCATCTCTTCACTAGTTTGCTATGATTCTTGCTAAAGCATGCCATTCTCTGCAACGGTGCTATACTTCTTAGCATATAGTGTTCATTTGTTTATATTCTGTTTGTGGCTATGCTAGAGTCATTTCTTCAATATATTGTCCATTATTTAAAAGCAAAACTCCAGCTCTTATATGTTGTGAAGAATTTGGTGTTGGTTCTTTATGGTCTACCCATAAATGATGTGCATTGATGAGTGGCTTTGCATTTCAGCCTGTACTGATTTTGCTATTTTAACCTAATTTTTGGTAGATTGACTCAACAAACTTGCTTGGTTGGATTCTATACTATGTACTCGAGAAGCCATTAGTGTGATGAAGGATCAAGGTAAGGGGGTCATGTATTCAACATGGATTGTGCAGGTTATGGATGTTCTAGTACCCTGTTGGCAGCTATGTAAGTTGTGACTAGATTGAAAGTTCTTCCCAAATTTGGAAAAAATGTTAAACATGTTACAGATGCTTGAGGTTGTTTGTGTATCCATGGCTGACCATGTTTGTTTTCCTAGAACAATTAGTTATGGATCAACTAGATGTGGCCTCAGACAGCGTGCAAGTGTTCAAAAGTAGGAGTGCATACGACATCTCCTGGCATGGTCCTTACAAATTTGTTTTTGAGGTATTGCTGATGGATCACATTTTCCTATCACAATCATTATTTTACATATTTATGGTGCCGATTTGCTAAATTCATATTTGAAAGTTGGTAATCTTGGGTACACAACCTGTTCAATAGGCTAAGAGTCCTCTTCCTTCTGTATGTCATAGCAGATGGAATCCTCTCAATATTCACATATATGATTCAGTCAACACCTATAATTTTTGTATATGTTGAGTATTTGAATTTTGAACCTAGTGCTTAAGGATGATTTACATTGTGTAATGATTATGGTTTGTAGTAACATAAAATGCTTATTCATACAGAAAATGTGCTATCCTTCTCTTGTTTTCTCCCTGACTTAGCAAGTTTTGTTTTCAGCGGTTCATCTGTACAAAATAAGCAGATGTTCAACATCATCTGTGAGCTTCCTGAAACTGTAGCCAGAACCCTTGTTCCACGAATGCGGATTGTCAAGGGATCTGGGAAAGCCATCAATTACTTGACTCCTCCTAGAATCTTACTTGCTTTAGTCACTGCTTGGCTGCGACGTGGTCGCTGGTTTGATGACCAGGTACTTTATCCTTAGGCCTCTACAGATGCATTCTGGTTGTTATGCTATTCCATCTCTTGCACATGATAAAATGAACACAGAGACTTTAAAACAACAAAATTCGAATATAGAAGAAACTTTCTCGATACATAAAACCAAACTCGATTCTGTGTTATTTATAAGACTTATTAACAAGAAACTGTATGTTGCAGGGTAGGGCATTGTATTCAGCAGAAGCAGATAGAATCCGTAACTGGGCTGAAAACAGAACTAGATTTTCTTTCACGGACGCAATGGAGATGTACACAGAGAACACCTGGGTATCGGTCTTTTCACTTTCAGTTGTCTGTGCTTTCATAATCCTTTCGAGCACGTCGGGCAGTACATTCCCAGGCACTTAGTTCATACATACTCCACAAACAAAAAGCATCAAGAATCATGGCAAAACTGTTGGCACTGCGACACATCAAGATTACAAACTTTACAACGAAACGTACCATCAACAGCTCGGTGTAGGTTTTTATTCCCTGCGCCAATTCGTTTAACCATTGCATTGCAAGTGTTCAAATGTTGTAGCTAGGTCCTTAATTCTAGTCAGGTTGTTTAGTTCTGTACACAGAAGCAAAACAGCAAAGCTAGTGCATACGGAAACATTTTCCATTTAGATGATCTCAATGTATAAATGCTCATGTGGTTGATACATATGACTGAAATGAAGTTATGTATGCTTGTGCTTATTAAGCCTTCTTTCACAAATCATGAGATGAGACCATTGACTCTCCTATCTATAGATATAGATAGAGTTGACAATTTTGACCCGAACTCGATTGGTGCGAGTCACCCGACCCAACTTGAAGTTGGTCAGGTCGATAAACCTGTGAAATAATTAGTACTTCTTTTTGGTCTAGAATTCAAAACCCGACCCTAACCCAAAACCCTATAGGATTATGTTAGGGTTCAATAACAGAACCCGAGATGAATGTCATGGCGCTAATCATGAGATGAGGTGAGAAAGGAATATGATATAATAGCTTTGGCCATGTGCCTAATGGACCCTCCTTACCATATTCCACTTTCTTTATTGTTCTTTTAAGTAAACAAATGCAGTACCCAAAAAACCAAAAGTGGTTGCTAATTCAATTGATAATAGTGAAAGATACTATCAAACTAACAGCTCTTTTATATATTCTGGCATAGTTGCTTAGGTGTAAATTTAAGTTTCTGTACCTTATATTGCTTTATGGGGCAACAAGATAAATTGAGCTTAAAGTGCATATATTGTATGGCCAGTGAATGAGATGTGAGGATTGAAGTTGGAGTAGTAGAGGGGACCTATATTAGTAAAGAAGTAGCTGTATTGTATTACACACACGTACCATAAAATACCATATGTTTCTTGTCTCAATGAGAGTCCAAAACCAAAATAAGGGAGTGATGGGTTGTTGTGTTAAGTAGTAGCACACTTGCAGTTGTGCTAATGATTTTCATTTTGGAATATACATTCATGCCAATCTTGTAGTCCCCCCATAAAAATGGATTTTTCCTAAGATATTTACATTGTAAAATATCCATAATGTAAATATCTTATTCTTCCAAGATCAAGAAAATGAATTCTCTTGAGCCCATCAAAAATGTATTGAAATATCTAAATTAATAGAAGCATAGACAAATCAATTTTTTATTTGTAGGAGATCATCGCGATCGACCAACGTAAATTCAAATGTAATATTAGTCGATCTCAAAGTTAAATAACATATTTTTACTTTATGCGGTAGATTTAAATTGATATCGGTTAGCCTCACTTTTATCGTAACAGTTATTTACCCTTGTAGGCCGACCATAATTTTTTTTTAATATTTATTATTATACTTGTTCAAAACAACACAAACAATCCATTAGAAAGTTCAAAACACCAAGTCCATGTCTCATAAAACCTTATCCGCCTAATCTTATTTATTTCTCGAATCTATTTATAGGTTTCTCCTCTCATTTCTTTAGGCATTTTATGTATATGTTTATTCTCATATCCTTCAAGGTATAATGAGTTTTTTCTATCTCGATTTGGTCTATTTGCAACACTATATATAATAGAAATGAGATTTTATTCATCTCTCTAAAGTTCATCTACAAAGTTATAATGAGAATGAATTCTTATTTATCTCTCTTTGGTCTTCCTACAAATGTATAACAAGATGACCGTTTGTGTATCTCTTTTTGGTTAACCCACAAAGGTATAACGAGAATGAGCTTGTATCTTTTTTGTATGATGCACAAATACTTTTATCTTCTCAATGTACACGTGTCTAATACGTATCTGACATTTGGACACTCAAATAGTTTTGAAGTACGTGTTCCCCAATTTCTTAATAATATTTTTAAGAGGACATGTGTCAAACACCTAAATAGGTATAAATCATATTGTTTGCAAATTGTGTCTATGATTTTACAAAAAATGCGTATTTTCGTATATGTGTAGTGTTGTGTCCCTTATTTTGCACTAGTGTCTATGCAACATAATCTTTTCCTACCGGTCCACCACCTGTAGAGTTAAAAACGAAAATAGACCGAGCTCTTTATCTAGATTTCATGGTTCATTTGTAAAGTCATAACATACTTGCACGTGAGAATGTGTGTTCAAATATAATATTAAAAATATTAATGTGGACTTCAACTATCATATTGAATTTTTAGTTGAGTTAATTAATCCTCTAACACAATTTATCGAAAAACTTTATATAGACTACAAGTAATATTGTGAATGTCTTCTCCATAACTTATAACTTTCTTCTCTTCAAAATGTTACGGACGAGAACTCCTGCTAATTAGATACTAATTACAAAATATGTCACATTTAGAGATGTTACAATACTTGACGAATTATAAAGAACAAAAAGTAGTTCACATAATATGGACTAAATACATAAACAGATGAGCGAAATGTATCCTGAAGTTGGCCATTTAATTTGCATCACAACTCACAACTAAACATGAAATCACAAGTATATATAGTATGGTCTAATACTATTTATTTATTTTATACAGAGAAATTAACAGGTGGTGTATTATTGTGCATATATATACCACCCCGACCAGATATTTGGAATTTCATTAATGAAAAGGAAATGCATTCCAATTTCAACATCACTACCTCTATATATGACTATATGCTTCTTCTTTTTCTGCTCTTATTTATCGCTTTTATGCCACACCATCTAAACGTTGTTGGACATATATAATTTGATAGCCAGAAAATGATAACCTGCCAATTTTGTTGATTGAATATAAATAATATTAATATGCTGATATGAGCACGTGCATGTCAAATGCAAGATTGGATTAGAAATAAAAACAGATAGGTGAGCATTTTTTCTTCAAAAAGGTGAACAAAATAAAAATACTAAAATAATTATTATTATTGCAACCAAATATTGCAAGTTGTATGCCAAATTTTCAAATTATGGTGGAGTCCAGCTGGTTTGCCTATTACTTTGAGTAACAGCCTTTGCCATATACTACTACTATAATAAGACAATTGTATCTGTATTTCTACTAATTTATTTAAATTATATATACCTTGTAGAGCTGTTTATATAATTATATGGATCTCAGAATACAATAAAAGTAAGAGAAAAGCATAGCTTAAGGATTAAAACATAAAAAAGCCTTACTATCACTGTATGAAACAGGAAAATATAAAATAAGAGAAAAGGAGGCGTGAGGTAAGACTGCTATTTTGTCCCAGATTTAAAATAAAAAAAAAAAAAAAATTGTCTGTCATTTTATACTTGTAATTTTCTAATTTTCAGGGCTCTATGATTAAATTAATATCCTACTTAATTAATAAATAGTAGTAGTAAATGATAAAGCTTCCAATCCAACAAGGTAGTGTTCATTGTGAGAGAATCAAAAGACAGTGAATCAGCAATTTCCATTTGGTTGCATCATAGCAGTTGTATATATCAAATTCTCAACCACCAGGTGTCTTGTCTGTTTTGAAATCTGGAAATTTCACAGCTTGTGTTTTAATTTTTACTTGGAAAAGAGAATATAAATTGAGGATTCAAATCCTTTCAATTTTAAGCCAATACTGTATTGCCACTTTGCAAGAATGAGAATATTGCATAATTGTTTTAAGCCAATTATAGAGTCTCATGCTCATCCTTACCTGTTGTTTGAATGAGTTATGAGATAGTGAAACTTCAAAATTCAAATTATAATCATGGTTAAGCAAAAAAGATATGACAAAACCAAACCAATTTCAAAATTTAATGTTTTTAAAGATAGAGTGATTTGAGGAGATAATGTTCTTCACATGTAATCTATGTTTTATGATATGACAATATCAACCTTCAAACTCTTATCTTATATCACTGCAGGAAAAAAAAAGAAAAGAAAAAAAAAAGCGTGTTGTTCCTTGTTCCCTAAGCTCAACTTCATTATAATTTAAAAACATATCAAATTTATAGGTTGATTTTGTGATAGAATAGGGTTCGGACTTTGGACGATTAATTTTTAATCTAAATTGTCTTAGTTAATGAAAAGAGATTCAAAACTATATATATGTTTTTATTTATTTATTTATAAAGTAATTCAATGATAATGACACTTGTTAATATATTATTTAAACAAATGTGTGAAAGAGGAGCTATCTTTAATTAAAATATGTTGTATTTCTCATTTTCTGAAATTTAGTTGAGCATTTTGCACTAAAAAAAAAGGGTAATAAAATTCAACTATATACATATATATACTTATAAAAAAAACTTTGTTTATATATTTATGAGAAAAAAAACTTTCAGCTACTAAATCATGACCAATGAGCTGACGTTACATCACCACCAATTAACATTCATATCCGTTCTAATTAATTTGTTTGTGTATTGGTTGAGATTCAAGGTACTCATATTTTATTACAATTAATGGATTAGAAATAGAATCTAAAATCATAAATCCAATTAGAGGAAAAAAATTATCATAAATTCGTAATTAAGAATAAAAAGAAGAAATGTGAGTATACAAATTAAGTTTGGAGAGAAAAAAAAATCTCAGTTATGATTTATCGGTTGAGATTCTCAAACAATGATTTATAAAGTGATGTTACATTATCGATTAATATCCATATTTATCGCACTTGCTCGAACCTGTTATTTATAAATGGTTAACCGTATTTACACAGTTTTGAAAATGAGGTATTTTTAATTAAATTATTGCATTTATTCTATTTTTGTCATTCACTATTTATTAAAATATTTAATTATTAATATCATTGACATTTTGGTCATTTATACTTTTTAATTGACTTACCAGATTTTTTTAACAAACATAATACCCTACTTATCGTGACTTATCGAAATATTTTAACAAATATAAATGACTTACCAGACTAACTACTTACCGAGACTTACTGATTTCATCAATTATTTACCAAGGAGATCTAAGCAAAACAAACAATCATGCAAATTGATGAAGTGAAATGAGTGATGGCAAATTCGTAAATAAAGAAGAGAAAGCAAAGCAACCAATCGGAGCAAGACTCGAAACAAGCAGTACAGTGATAGAGAGAGAGAGGAGTGAAGCGCGGAGAAAACCGCGGGCCACTTATGTGGGACCTACTACTGAGTCGAGTCCACCCCACCAAACCCAGATTGATAATTCACAATTCTTCTTCACATGTCCAAAACATCAAGTTCTCTCCTTTATCTCCTCCCCCCAAATCACCATTTCTCTCTTTCTCTCTCTAACCTAAACATTCCCTAAGCTAGACAGAGAGAGAAACCCCCCCCCCCCCCCCCCCCCCCCCTTCCTTTTCCCGGCCCCCGGGGGGCTCCCCAGCCCCCCCAGGCAAACCCCCCCCCCCCCCCCCCCACCACCACTATGTCTTCGCCGGCTCCGGGAGGTTCTCCGGCCCCTGCCACCAACGCCACCGCCCCGACTGCTCCTCCGGCCATTCCCGCTCCTCCTCCGTCATCTCCACCTCCTGCCATTCCCACTCCGGTCCCTCCGGTTGCGTCTCCTCCTTCACCGACTCCCCCATCTACCACCCCGGCGCCGACTTCCCCTCCGGCGCCTACTTCTCCCGACGCGCCGCCATCTCCGCCGCCTCCGCCTGGTTCGCCGCCCGCGATTCGGACTCCGCCCCCTCCGCCTGGTTCTGGAAAGCCCTCTCCTCCGGCGGTTCGGAGCCCACCTCCGCCTGGTTCTACTTCGTCTGATTCCTCTTCTTCTTCGTCGATATCGACTGGTCTTGTGGTGGGGATTGCCGTGGCTGGGATTTTGGCCTTGTTGGTGCTTAGTGTCTTGTTTATTTGCTGCAAGAAGAAGAGGAGGAGACGGGACGACGATTACTACGTTCCGCCGCCGCCGCCACATGGACCTAAAGGTGAGTGGTTCCGGTGATCTTGCCGGATTTTGTAAAGATTTTGTTTTTCTGGATCGTCGGGGCTTTCTTGTTTTGTTGATGATCATCATTTTTGATGCAATTGAGATTTGATATCCATTTGAAAAGTATGTTAGATTTGAAGGTGTAGTTGGGTTTCAGTAGACAAAACTGGGATTTGGGAATGTTCTATGAATTCAAATGATCTTTTTGATTTTCTTTTCCTTGAAAATCTTCCTACAAGTCCAAATTTTTAGTTGTTATGATGGTGTCTTTTCGTATTCAAGAGACTCAAGTTTTTGTTGGTGATTGACACAGCACACCCGTCTTTGAGTGTTGGAATTGGGAATAAGGCCATTGAAAATTAATGAGATTGTTTCGAATATTGTTCATTGTCTTTCCCATCTACTATACTTGATATATTCTTAAATTTACTCATTTATTGGTGTTCTTGATTGCCAGTTGACCATTACGGTGGCCCTCCTCAGTACTGGCAACAGAGTGCTCCAGCTCCACCAGCTGCTGAACATGTCGTAATGATGCCGCCAAAACTCACTCCACCTCCAGGTGCATCTCGGCCACCTCCCAAGCCGCATGGTCCTATGCCTCCGCCACCACCACCACCTTTAATGAGCAGCAGTGGAGGTTCTGGGTCTAATTATTCAGGGTCTGAAACCCCACTCCCACCACCTTCACCAGGCATTTCCTTGGGATTCACAAAGAGCACATTTACATATGAGGAATTATCGATGGCAACTGATGGCTTCTCGGAGGCCAACCTCCTCGGACAAGGTGGGTTTGGGTATGTGCACAGAGGAGTCCTACCGAATGGGAAAGAAGTAGCGGTTAAGCAGCTGAAAGCTGGAAGTGGGCAAGGGGAGCGTGAATTCCAAGCAGAAGTTGAGATTATTAGCAGGGTACATCACAAACATCTTGTTTCATTGGTTGGATACTGCATGGCTGGGGCCCAAAGAATGCTTGTTTATGAGTTTGTTCCAAACAACACATTGGAGTTCCACTTGCATGGTAAGTTTATTGTTGTATTGCTTCATGGGTTGCTATACTTAATGCTGCTTCAATCTGTTCTCATATCCATGCAATTCAGGCACAAATGATCACAAACTACTATCCGTAGACACATCATGTGCAAGAAGCACTGCTGGTTTGTTATGTTTATGCTTCTGTTAGTTTGATACAAAATGCATATTGCAGGAAAAGGACGGCCTACCATGGATTGGCCTACAAGACTGAGAATTGCTTTGGGATCTGCAAAAGGATTGGCTTATCTTCATGAAGATTGTAAGCTCTCTTACTCTTTTTGTTTGTGTGGCTTGTGGATGTTGGTGCATCATACCTGTATTTATATTGAAATAACTTGTTTATGCAGGTCATCCTAAGATCATTCATCGTGATATCAAGGCAGCTAATATACTTTTGGATTACAAGTTTGAGGCAAAGGTAATAGTTCTATTAAGATTTTCTTAATATTTGTATTTGAATAGGCAAGGATGCAAGTTTGGTTCATTAGCATGAAATAAGATGCTTGGTTTCACTCTGGAAAACTTGTTACCTAAATTCTTTCACCCATGGGACCTGTTTAAGATCTGTTGCAGTCATTTAATCTTCTTTAGTACTTAATGGACCGTCAAAATTCACATTCTAATTGTTATTATGATGTTTAAGTTAACAAGGCTGTGTTCTTTTATTCAGGTTGCAGATTTTGGACTTGCAAAGATTGCTTCTGATGTCAATACTCATGTCTCTACTCGTGTGATGGGAACTTTTGGGTAAGAACACTCCCTTTCATACATAATCCTCTCCGTATTCTTGCTTCATGATTGATATAAGAACCAGAGGATGAACTGTATCTTGTAGTTTTTTTTTTTTTTTCCAAGAACATGTTCTAGTATCTTTTGAACTTCCCTTCCCTTTCCTTTCTTCTTGTTTGCCCTAAATGATGTGTCTGTAAGTTCTGTTGTATTGAAAACTTGAAGTTCCAAGTGAGTTCCAGCTGCATCTGTGCAAAGCTGTTTTGTTTTCCTCTCCTCACACACCATTCATTTTCTCATTATGATTGAAGTTGGGCCTGTGGTCTTTGTTCAGTTTACTACTGTCTGACTGGTTAGGTTCAGCAAGCATTGATTTACTGATTCAGGCCATATTTGCTATTGGCTCTCACAATTTGTTTGAACAAGTTTTTCATGAGTTGCATGCTTACTTCCCACAGGTACCTGGCTCCAGAATATGCCTCTAGTGGAAAACTCACAGAAAAGTCTGATGTATTCTCCTATGGAATCATGCTCTTGGAATTGATTACTGGACGCCGGCCTGTTGACACAACTCAATCTTATATGGATGATAGTTTAGTGGACTGGGTGAGTTATTGCAATTTATTGGACCGGGGTAGGCGTTTGATAATGGCAAGGAAAATTATGGACTTAATATCTGGGTATATATAACTAAACATGTTTTCGTTTTAACAGGCAAGACCTATGCTGACACGAGCTCTCGAGGAGGAGAATTTTGACACTCTTGTTGATCCAAAGTTGCAAAATGACTATGACCATAATGAGATGGCTCGCATGGTTGCTTGTGCTGCTGCTTGTGTGCGTCATTCAGCAAGGCGTCGACCACGAATGAGCCAGGTAATTGATTGACATATATAATCAGATTTTCAGGGGTTGAAATGGTTGCTCTAGTACATTTATGATTTTTTATTTATTTATTATGTATCATTTAGAGGGAAATCTGATTATTAATGGTTGATATAATACATTTGTAATCAGATTTTAGTATGATCTGATGACTGTCCATCAGTCCATCTGATTCACTCTTTTTAGTAGATATGATAATAATGTTCCTGTTTTTTGTTGAAACTACTGAACTAATTTATCTTTTCCGGCCTTCCAATTTTGGTTGTTTATTGAAATCAAACAGATAGTCCGTGCTCTGGAAGGAGATGTCTCTCTGTCTGATCTTAACGAAGGAATCAGACCTGGACACAGTACGGTCTACAGTTCCTACGGAAGCTCAGACTACGATGCCAGCCAATACAACGAGGACATGAAGAAGTTCAGGAAAATGGCATTGGCAAGCCAGGAGTATGGCAGTGAGTACAGTGAGCAAACCAGTGAATATGGTGCATATCCATCTGGTTCAAGCAGCGAAGCCCCGAGCCGCCAGACCACCAGAGAAATGGAGATGGGAAAGATGAAGAGAAATAATCAAGGATTCAGTGGAACCTCCTCTTTATGAACTCATCCTCTCCAACACCTGTAAAGTACCCTCCACCCTAATTTTCTACCGTCCATTGTATTTTGCATAGATTGCAAGAAGCGCTAGTTTGGCTTGAGGCGTGCACAATCTTTTTTTCCGGTATCTTTTGTCTGTCAGTTTTTACATTGTATTTACAAATGCGTATACGACAGGTAACAGTTATTGATCCATTCTTTTATTCTTTTGCTTATTAAATATCAAATCTGATTTGGTCATTTGAATTTGTTGGTAACTTGTCTGCTTTTCCATGTATTTATTGCCACTTTGCTTAGTAAAGTTGAATATCACCACATTTAGTCTTGAGATTACTGTGCAGTTTGTGAAATTGATAGCCTCTCTAGGAAGCTTACTTGTGAACCTATTATGGCAGATTTGATGAGCTCTTTTTGAAATCAGAAGAGTAACGGACAAAAATTTCAGGAATCTTGGAAAGTGATAATGTATGTATGTGCCAGAAAGGCTAGTGGGAAATGGTAGATAGAGAAGAGAACAAAATGAAATGGCAAAAGCATGTTACTTGGGCTATTTCATGCACATGGCTAGTTGTCCTATAAATTTGGTCTCAGTTGAAGCCAGCCTAATTCAACCTCCAAGTCAATATGATATGTTGTGTTCAGTAACCAGTATAGGTGGCAATTTCAGGTTTGCATTGGATTGATAAGCCTAATCCAAATTTGGTTCAAAAGAGTTTCGAGTTCATTTGAGTTTCGGCTGCAGAGCGGGATAAATTAACTTTTTGGCCTAAATTGTCTTATTTGGTTCGGGTCCAAATAGCCGGCTCCAGTTCATAGTCTTAGGTTATAATAAAAGTTAATCGAATCATCATTTTCACAGTTGGTCCATCGCCATTCAGTAATCTTTCTTTTTTTTTGTTACTTTCCCCATTTAGTAATCAATTTAAAGATGAAGTGTCATTTCATAACAACTCCAATTTGTAGGAAATATTCTCCTACAAAATATACAAATTCATGCATACAAACTATGATGATCTGTATTTAAAGAAAAGGTTCACCAAATGGTATTACCAATGAAAAAAAAATACAATTCTCCAAATGGTATTTTGATAATCTTAGACCAGTAATATTCTTATAAGAATATAAATCCCATTATATATAAAATTTTATTTTCAAATAATTTTTGTTCCTAAAACACCCATAAAAAAAGTTCCAAAAACAGAGCATCTCCATTTTCTACCATTGCATATTCGATTATGGACAATAACTAAACCATTGGATTTGTTGGTCGTTTGTGACATCTGAAACAAAAAAAAAAAAAAAAAAAAACAGAAAAGAGCCTCCATAATCATAACTTTCTTTCCAACAATTCGCTTAGAATCCCAATTATGGCTTCTCGTAGACGCATGCTTCTCAAGGTCATCATTCTGGGTGACAGTGGGTCAGTTTCTATTTCATTTTTCCTTTTTGGGTTATTTTTGTGTTTGGTTGCTTAGAAATTTAAGGGAAAAAGATTGGATTTTTTGTGAAGAAAAACTTTGGGAATTTGCTCTTTAGGCATTTTATCCTCTGGCTACATTCTGGGTTTCCCTTTTTCCTGCATGTTCTCATTACTAAACAGACCCTGGTGTCTGTGTTGTTGATTGAGAAAATTGGAGAAATGTCAAAGACACAATGCTTTCAGCCAATTCATATATTGTGATCATATTTTTTTGATATAAATTCATTGATAAAAGGAGGAACCTTCTTAATTATATGGGTTTTAAATTATTTCTCTGAATCTGGGTTCATGATTTTTTGGTTCTTGGCAGGGTTGGCAAGACATCTCTGATGAATCAGTATCCTAAGATGTGTATTTTGACTTTTATGTAACAATTGGTATTTGCACTTTTTTGTTTGTGTTGATGGATTGGATTTTCAATGGGTTGATTAGCCTTGGACTCGACATTTAGATATGTGAATCGCAAGTTCAGTAACCAGTACAAAGCAACAATTGGAGCAGATTTCTTGACAAAAGAAGTCCAATTCGAGGATAGACTTTTCACATTGCAGGTTGGTTTTTAAAGGCTAAATGTTATGTTCAAATATGATGTTACGGTTTGTAGCAGAATGCTTTGAAATTGAGATAAGATATGGAAAGAGTTTAAACTTGAATTTGCATTTTCAATGAGCCTCCATAGAACACCAAAATGATGTTATTTCTGTTAAAATTCTCCAAACTTGATGCATATCCAATCTAAAGTTTCTGGTAGGTTCATTTTTCACTTGTTCTGTGCATTTTTAGTGGAAAAAAAAAAATGAAGTTTCCGCATTTCATGAGCTTCATTGAATAGCCTCCATCTCTACATCTTGTAATAGATTTGTATAGAAAAACTGTTTTCTTCCTCAGTTCCATTCCCTTTGATATGAATATACACTATGGAAAGACGTCTATGGAATTTTGGTATTATATGATTCTTTTAAGAGTGACACGGTGCGCGCATGTTAGATATGGGATACAGCTGGGCAGGAAAGATTCCAAAGTCTTGGCGTGGCATTTTATCGTGGTGCAGATTGTTGTGTTCTTGTGTATGATGTAAATGTCATGAAATCATTTGACAATCTCAACAACTGGCGAGAGGAGTTTCTGATTCAGGTAACTCAATAACCCGTCAACAATATTTACAAAAATCACAAGCTCATTGTTTAGTGATTGAATGATTTCCCCGATTGAGTCTGATACATATTTCAGGCTAGTCCTTCTGATCCTGAAAACTTCCCATTTGTTGTCCTGGGAAACAAGATAGATGTTGATGGTGGTAATAGTCGAGTGGTAAGATGATCTTTCTCTTTCATTTGAAAATACAATATACAACTTGAAATCAAGTAATAGATTGGAGCGAGTCCTCTGAGATCATTACATTATGAATTTAACACGGTATTTTCAATTCCCATTGTGTCTTTCAGGTGTCTGAGAAGAAGGCAAAAGCATGGTGTGCCTCGAAAGGGAATATCCCGTATTTTGAAACTTCTGCAAAAGAAGGCTTCAATGTCGATGCTGCTTTCCAATGTATAGCCAAAAATGCTCTTAAAAATGAACCCGAGGAAGAAGTGTAAGTTTCCCTTAAAAACGATCTCACTCGTCTTATATTCAGAAATTCAGATGGGTAGTAGTTGTTACAAGAGATGCTAATTTGTAGAACTTGTGTTTGTTGATGAAGTTACCTTCCTGATAACATTGACGTCGGGGGCGGACAGCAGCAAAGATCTTCGGGTTGCGGATGTTAGACTCTTACCTCTTGCTTGGATTCTTTTGTTTTATTGGAGAAATGGAAGCAGGAAAGTGTTGTTTTCTATCCATGCACCATAGTAATAATTTGGGAAGGTTTTCAGATTTATCATGTATATTGTTCACAAGTGCTTAGGGAATGAAAATTTGATGAACACTTTTTTTTTTCTTCTTTTTCTTCTTCTGATCCTTCTCTGCAATCTGAAAGTTTTGTATCTATGTTAATTTCTTTTGTTGTTCATTAATTTGATGTAATTTTTTTTCCTTTATGTCTGTCTTTTGTCATGCAAGGACTCAAGTAGAAAGTTGTATGAAACAATAGAAAATGTTCAGTAGAATCTCATTACTGTTTTTGTGTGGAAATGTTTGGTTTGCTTTCTGGACATCCTTATTCAGGAAGGCTTTTATTTGTTCAATTGCCTGAAATTATCATAAAATTTGGCATCAACTAGGAGGATTCTTTGAGACAAATTGGTCAACTACTTGTGTCTTCGCTGGTCCAACCCGATCATACTGAGTTGATAAAAAATGTCTCAATAAACATACGAACTTTTTTAGGCCTTGGGTTGGCCTGTTTATAGGGCACAAACTACTGCAAAATGAGTTGCGCCCCATGGGCCATCATCGACTCAGCCGATCTAACAAAGTCAACTAGCACTACTGTGTTAATGCATCGTATCACAATGAAGTTAAATAAGTAATGAGAAAAAGAATCTTAGCCAAATGAAGTTAAATAAGTAATGAGAAAAAGAATCTTTTAACACATGTATCTATTTGCCTTCAATGAATCCCGCACTCTTTCGGATCTATTTTTTGGTGTTTTAAATGAGTCTCAACCAATAACTCTTTTGTTGTGACTCCTATGCTTGGGAATGTTGCCATTCTTCTCCATGGTTGTAAGCATGCACATCACCTAGGGTTGAAAAATGAATTTCTTATGTTGTGCATAAGGATTTTCTTGCTTGCAAAAATGGTACATAATGCCAAAAATGTCAAAATTGATTGCATAAGCTCTCAATACATATTCATGATTTCATTACTCTTGAAGAAAATTTATCCTATTGAAAAGAAAAAGTCATCTTCACCAATACTTATACAACAAAAATTATATTAAGGAATACAATACTAATTCAATGCCTATGATGCCAATAACAAGAAGAAAAAGGAAAAGGAACCCTCCTGTGCATTTCAAACAATGCTACAAGATAAAAAAAAAAAAAACTTTTGGACTGTAAAGATATTACAAGAGGAATGCTATCAAAAGGTTAGTCTCTACTACAGTATAGGTAGCCGGATAGAGCTCGATCCTTTCCTCCGCCTGCGTCGCTTCTGTCGTATTCGCCAAAAGCTCCACAATAGGAAAAGCCCTAACAACAAGCAGCAAATAAATAACTTATCAAATAGTATAACATCATAAAGTTATGTCTAGTTCTGAAAATTAAGAAGCAATGTTCACTAACCAGCGAATGCAACTACTGCAGGAACGAGCCAATGACTAGGAACTAGCACAGGCGCATCAAGCTGCAAGAAGGAACGAGGCAGAGATCTCAGTATTTAGTAAAATAACTAATAGGAAGGGAAATAATTTGATTGACCAAAGTTCTTGTTTCTCACCTCATCTCTGTAGAGCAGACCGAAGTACTTGTTCCCTAAAGAATCATCTCTAACTTTCTCAAAAAACTTAGAATGTTTATGACTAGAATTGTCAACTGTGGAATTTAAACCCCGACCCAAATCAATAATAGGGTATCCTGGCAATTTTCTGGTCCTTCCCCTCACTTCTAAACTGTAGCCCTTGGTCTCCCAGACTTCAAATCTGGATTCACTCCGGCAGATCAGTTCCTTTCCCATAACAGCAGAGTATGCAGAGAAGTTAACATCAGTTCTGCGAGAAGGCAATTGATTGTCATCTTCATACAATGGCGCAACTTGTTTAACCGAATCCGAAAAAAGCACTGGATCCCTAATGTTCCTGCTGGTGAAATCTAATAGTTTCTTCAGAAGCCAATAACAATTAGTAACCATATGACTGCTGTCTAAACAATTGGAGTCTCCATATACAGCAATGCGACCTTCACCAACATCTAACAGGCCAAGAATGGGAGAGTCAGCCTGCATTTATCGACAGACAGCACAATTAATAGTGCACAATCTATTTGGGGATTATAAAAGTAACGTATGTTGGATGAGTTCTTTCCCATAAGTGATCATGCCAATTACTGGTTTAAGGTAAACACAAAACTTGTATAGGAGAGAGCAGAAAATTTTATTTCACTCTTAAAGCATTTGATTTTCTACCATATACCGTATACCAGAAACAGAATAAAAGAAGCCTTCTCTGCTCACCTTGGTCATGCCAGATGTCAACAGCACATTTTGAGTGGCTCCACTCTCTGAGCTGTCCATGAAATGGAAGCTGTGCACATATCCACCTCCTGGAAACCTCACAATATCTGTTCCAGAAGCATATCGACTCTGCTCCCCATCAATAGAAAAATCACCATTTAGAATTTTATCTCCAAAAGCAATTCCAAAAGGGGCCAGAAGGTCATTCAGTGCTGGTATATTTGCACCTCCAGTCACTGGAGTCCACCAACTTCGTGTATTATCATCAAAGAATCTCATCTTGACCATTGTCTCCACGTTGTACCACTCAGCAAACACGGCTACACCCAGTCCAGTATTAATCACATCATCTTTCAGCTTATCAATCTCTTCTTCAAAATACTCATCTTCAAGATCTACCAATAGAAGTGTCCCATAATGCCGAGCATCAAAGCATGTTAGAGGAGAACCAAGAGTCTCAACATAATATCCAGCATCTCGTAACATGTTGAACATGATATGAAAGTTTGTATGCAGGTGATCTCCGTGCCAGTCAAGAATATCATTGCGAACATCCAAGGAATCCCTAGGAATATAACCAGGAGGGTACTTAATGCTGTGAAATTGATCCCAGAGTATGCGTTTTGATCTTTCTGGGGTGGGGATCACTTTAATTTTTAATTGAAGAACACATGTGCTTCTTCGAGGGCCCTTCTCTCCTTGAGCAGGAGGGCTGTATACCTTAACGGTAACGTTACCTTCGATCTCTCCAGAAAATAGAGCACCTTCTTCCTTAATTTGCATGTGTAATGCCAAATAACCAGTCCAAGGCCAGATGACTTCTGAATATTTGAAGTGAATGCTCAGAAGATTCCCCTCTTCATCTTTAGGATGCCATGTTGGAGGACTTTCAACATACCCAACCACACCCATCCCATTCAAAATAGTGGAATTGAAGATAACAGGCATAGCACCAGCGTAAAGTGGTTGACGACAGAAGGGCCAGGAGTAAGGGCAATCTGTATAATCGAGAACGCTAGGGAAAATGCTTGCCCGAGGTTGGTAGTTCTTCAAGATTTCATATGATTCTAACCTGACAAGTAAGTGCAAACTTAGACCCAATAACAAAAACAATAGTATTATTTCCAAAAAAAAAAAAAGAAAAAAAAACTGCAAGGAAATGTGCCAGGCCAGTACTTGGGAAACTTACAGATCAACCCTGCCTGCACCCTGCTCATACATATTGGGACCAGCAAGCTTGGATGCCCCCTCAACCAATGCTTGTTTCATGCTTGCAGGATTCAAGATGTTCTTCCGATCATTCTCAGGGATGATACTAACAAGCAGGCAAACCACACCAGCAACCACAGGACTTGCCACACTAGTACCCGATAAACTCTTACAACCTGTACTAATTTTGGATCCCATAATTTCCCGTCCATAAGCAACAACATCTGGTTTCACACGACCATAGCTGTAGAGAAAAATATAACACGATTGGAAATTCTGCACATTTATCAACAACATACAGGACAGATGGAGGAAAGAGAGTATTTTGAAATAAATTAAATTCATAAAAAGTAACTTTGAAAACCTAGCTAAAATAAAGCACCAAGATAATTGATAAGTCTGATCATGAAAGTACCAATTTTATTCTGTTTTAACAAACAAGACATTTACGCAAGAGTATTCTATAAATAGTAGATCTGTAGATGGATTACATTATAAACCATGGTTAAAGAAGAAATATCAATTATTTTTTTTTAAACGAAGAAATATCATTTATTGAACATCATAAAATCTCAGAACTCAAGAGCTACATGAAGTAGCAGCGATTATAGAAGAAGAAATCCTTTTAAGGCATTCTTGATACTCTTTGGTCTTTTCAGATGAACCTTCTTCTGGTGCATGAATCAACCAGATGGAATAAGGGTATAGTTAGGCTGGATGAGAACTAAAACTCATCTGAATGGGAGAGAATCCTAAACTAAGAACAGCACCTCTGAAATGCATATATGTGGAGGAAAAAAAGTTGGAACATCAAACAAAATCTCAAATTCCTCTGCTATGATTGGATTCATTGATCTCTAACACCAGCATGCGCTTAAAGAACTTAAAAAGCAGCCCACGGTACAAGGCTACCATTTATGTGAGATCTAGGGAGGGTCATTTATGCGATTAAAAAGGTAAAGTAAATAAAAGATAGAATCTATTCTTGAATTGTACCAGCACAGTATTTACAAAATATAATTCTAATTAGTAATTACATAATTGGAAGAATGATTAGAAACAAACTAATTGGGATTAATGCTGTCATTTAGTTCAGTGGAGTTGAAATCTGAATGCCCTGTTGCATTAATGAGCCTTACAAGTCGCATGCTTATTGTGGGGTCAGAAAGGAAACTACAATTATCTTTGTACAAGGGCTAAATAGCAGGAATAGACGAGTATGATAAACAATGTGATTATGATGTTCAAGTTTGTGCAATACAAGAGGAACCAAATTTCAGTGACTTAAGTTTGCTTACTGGTTCCAGCCTTGCAAGTGCAAGCCTGCTGTTGTTTGTCCATTCAATGTAGTCTCGGGCAAGGCAAATTTTTAAGTCCTCTAAGTGTTTAACATCTATTTCTCTATACCTAGGGAACATGAACTAGTTCTATCTAGCAAGTTCATCATGCCGATTATTGCCCAAGTTAACATGAAAATAATTAATAAGAGCAGACATGATAACACATGACAAAGGTCATATTAATAGCATTAGATAAAAGATGGAGTGGATATATAAACGAGTACAAGATCCCAAGAAGTTTTGCTGAAAGATTCATGAGAATGAATCCAACTTCATTTTGCAAAAAGCTAGGTTGTTGTTTGTAGTTGTAAGTTAAACAAGGAACATGCTAGTAAATTATCAAGGGACTCCTAAGAATTGAAAGATGTTCCCCAAATAATAATATATAATTTTCTTGCTCATGGAGAGAGAGAGAGAGGATCAGATGCATCAACAACAAGTAACAAGTACATAACAACTTTTAGCCATATGAAACAAATGAAATAGATTACCCGTGAGGAATCTCCCAAGTACTCATGCCACGTGAAGAAAAAGAGGCTATGTGATCACTGTAATCAATGCCACCAACACCAATAACATCACTTTGGTCTGCTGGATTGTTTAGCGTACCATAAAGCGGTCCGTCATTACCAATTGCAGAAACCATGATGATATTATTTGCTGTTATTTCCCACACCTGGTAAACAACAAAGCAATATGCTACTAAGTGACTGAAGCCCTACTTATAATATTCAACACTCAACAAAAATTAATGAATGGTTTACTGACAAAGTAAGCAACCTAATAAAATGAATTAATATGATAACCAAAAGTTTTGATATAGCTGAGATAGTATGCCTTCCTCAAATGAAATTGTTAAGAGTGAAGTAATAATGTTGAATTCTAACAAGCAGCAACAATATAGGATTTTTTGTTGCCGGTCTTGGAATTATGACGGAAACAAGAAAATACATGGACATTATATTTATATAGAACAAGAAATAGTTCAGCAAATTCATTAAAAAAGAGATATCAAATTTCAGAATCATGAAGTTCTACTATGGTCGGTTAATTACTAACTCATCCATAAAAATAAAAAAAGAAGTTAATTATCAACTCAACTTATTCTCAACAATAAATAAATCATCATACCACACACAGGCAGGCTGGGATGAACCAAACTTTACGATTTAATGCAACAGAACAAAGTTTCCATGAATGGAATAACATAACATTTGTTTCTTTGATTGAAAATCAGATAAACACATTATACCAAGGTAAGCATTACCTTCTCCACAAATGGAAGATCCAAATAGTCAGGTCCGCCGATGCTCAAATTTAGCACATCCATATTGGTTGCAATAGCATAGTTGAAGGCATCAAGAAACCACGATGTGTATGATACCTGCAATAGGCTGAATACAAACTTCTCATAATCTTGCCAAGTCTAATAGTTTATATCAAATGTTAAAGATAATACATCTTGGCAATATCTAATTGTCTACATACAAACTTCTCCAATTGTTGCTCAATAATATTATTTGCCAGTCACTTAAAAATGCTCACATTAACAAACTGAAAGGAAGACAACTTCAAATCTTTTAAGCACACTAATCCCTTTGAAACTGAAGAGAACTCTCACAGTTTTTAAATCGTTACACAAAACTCTATTGATGCCTCTTAACCCAAAAGCAGGCAGTGGAACCCTCATATCACCGTGGTTATAGTATATGATAAAAATCCAACACGTGTTACCTGAGCATCTGTAAACACGCGAAATGCATAAATTTCAGTGTCTGGTGCAAATCCTAGACACTCTGCATCTTCGCCAGCAACAACTCCCGCCACAAAAGTACCATGTCCAAGGTTGTCATTTAGTGTATCCTCATTTGTCCAGTTAGTACGCTCCTGAAAATTGCACAAGATTCTATCAATTTTTCAGCTGAATGCTCCTAACAAAAGGTAAATGGTATTTAGCTACACAGTTGAATCAATAATATAAACCAGTTATGATTAAAGCCACTGATAATACAAAATAAGAACAACAGGCAAGGAACCCAACACATTATCTCGGTAAGTATAAACATTACCTTGATGTTCCGGAAATGTGGGTGACTAGCTCGAATTCCAGTATCAAATATGGCCATTTTAACCTTTTTCCCAGTGTAACCTTTCCCCCAAAGAGCATCCGCACCAAATAAGGAAGTAACTTGAGATCTCTGCAAGAAACAAGTAGTTATCAGAGCAAGTAAAATGAACAAAATAGCAATATTTTTTAAATCTTTGTCCACAAACAATGAACATATGGAAAGCACATTAAGTGGTTCGGAAAAAAAAAATGGATTGTACATAAAGAAACAAGATACTCAATTTACAGTCTCTCCATACTTACTAAAACCTGCACATGAAAAATGAGGGGGGGAACTGTTGATGATACTATCCAATAATGAAAGGCAAAACAAAATGAAATTACAAATGCTTACATTTGACATTGCTTAAAATTCAGGGAAATACAAAGCCTTCAATCAATTTAAAAAATTGTGCTAAGTTACCATTCAACAGCCCAAAAACAATAAACCCAACATCCCATTTCCCCAAATTTTCCCATAAACCAAAGAACCCGAAAAGAAAAGAAAAATCTTGCCTGCATCATGAGATGTCGTCTCCAGCTAATCGAAGAATTCTTGACCCCCTTACGATCCTCCCCACCGTCTTCCTCATCGCCAAATGACATGGACGTGAAAATCTTCCCGGGCCGCTTCTTGCCATCGACAAACGCCCCAATCTTCTTCTTCCTCCCACCGAGCAGACCCCTCGTGTAACTCGCATCCAAATTCACATCTTTCACGTAACCCAATTTCTCAATCTCCCCAATAACCTCCTCTTTGGCCGAGTCATCAATCGACACCAGCCCAAAATCGGTCGGGTACTCGGACGCCGGGTTCCGCCGCTCGATCCACCGCCAGCCGGCAGACCCAATGCTGGATTCGAGGTATAATCGGTGTTCTTCGGCTTTCCTGTATTGGGCGAATCGGACAATGTAGTTGTTGGCGATCTGAGGTTGGGTTTGGTTTTGTGTTTGGGGGTTGTTGAAATAGCGGAAACAGAGGGCGAGGAGGAGAAGGAAGAGGGACGGTTTAAAGAATGGAGAAGAAGATAACTTGTGAGGAAGAATCATGGTGCCGTGGTTTGGCGGGAAAATTCCCACATCTGAGAAAGCAACGAGACAATCTTTGTGAACAGGGAGATGGAAATAGAGAGAGGTTTTAGGTTTGTGTACGACTATTTATTTGACAATCTGATTGTGATGTTGATGCACAATCTAATCTACTGCTGTTTTGTGGTAGATACTTGTAGCTGCGGCTTCTTCTTCTTCTAGCTTCTCTCCTTTGAGGTCTTGGTTTTGACCACCATTTATGTGCACTGTTATGTTTATGTATTTCTTCAGTCTCTGTTCATGATTGTGAATCTCAGATTAATAATAATAAGGGTAAATAGCACCAATGGCCCCTGGACTTGCTTCGATTTTGCGTTTAGTTCTCCAGTCCATTTTTTTTTTCTA
>JAYMTK010000444.1:0-22460 GCA_036897405.1 Pelargonium myrrhifolium
TTCTTCCTTCGGTTGACGGAGCCACGTGTCCGTCTCTCATTGGTCAGAAGTATTTTCGATTTTTTATGCTTCATCACCTACTAATAAGGTTGACCATTTAGTATGGGAAGCCCAAGCAGCCAAGCTATTATATGCGTACCCCAATACTGAAATTTAACAATCATATATAATATTACCCCTATTTCTAATATGAGACAGAAGAAAAGGCTTGAAAGAAGCAGGGAGTTGAGAGGGGATTTTTTGTTGACCTACATAGAGGCATAGTTCATGATAACTAGGAAGGACAGAAAATTGTTAACAAAAGCAACGTCTTTCCTAGTAAAATTTGCTGGAATAATTTAGTGAGGTGTCAATTCTGTTAAAGCGACTTTTTCTGGAAATCAATTACAATGATGACATAGTTATAGGAAGATTTGGTGATCTTTGTTAACTTGTCTACAAGTTGATCATGACCTTTATTTGCATTCAATTATTTTTGGCTTGTTACCATAAGCTTTGTCTTTGGTTCACTTATGTAGCTTTGTGTTAATTCTGGGTCTGGCAAAACTGCATGGAGATGGGTTGATTGTTAGCTATGAGTTTATTTGCATTACATAAATACTACCACATCACATGCACACTTAGCGTTTTATCTAAAGTAATCATGTCATTAGACTTCAGAGCTAGTATATATCTCTAATATGGGACTGAAGAGAGAGCTTGATAGAAGCAGAGAGTTAAGAGAGGGAAATTTTGTTGATCTACGTAGAGGCATAGTTCATTATAACTTGGAAGGAAGAAAATTGTTGGAATAATTTAGTGAGGTGTTTATTCTTTTAAAGTGACTTTATCTGAAAATCAATTACAATAATGACATAGTTATATATAGCATTATACGAAGATTTTGTGATCTTTGTTCCCTTACATGTTGATAACTACCTTTATTTGCATTCACTTATTTTTGCTGTCATGTGGTTGAAGATTTGCTCATCAGCAAAATTGACCATAGACTGTATTTTTGCTTTTACATAAAATTTGATGGAAATGACACACTTACATATCATATTGCACAACCTTTGATCATGGGAAACAAGATCAAATCAGTAACCAACTTGATGTAATCCAGTTCATCTCAAAGTGATTTTGGATGAGGAACAGATTATCAAATGACTTTGGCATTATTTTGAAGAGCGATTCTCTCCTCATTAATATCTATGATACTACCCATACACACATGGCACAAACATTAACTAGCTGGCTTACTATCGATGGTTTTATTAATTAGTTGCTAGTTGGACTAAATTGTTTTATGTACTCTCTTATGACATTTACAGAAATTGAAAGTTACTTATACTGGGGTTGAAGTTATAGAAGTAAAAAACGGAGACCTTCGCTGGTGCCTAGATTTTAGAGATATGGATTCCCCTGCCATTATTCTCCTTTCTCATGGAGGTTTCATACTTTGTCCGCTGTATGGAAGAAAATCTAAAGCATTTCAAGCTGCTTCAGGAACTACAAATGCTGCTATTGTCTCAACTTTGGTATGTTTTCGCACCTTAATGCTTATAATAGTTGTTGCATTTGGATGATGTTGGCATGCTGCTTTGGCAAATATTTCACGTTAGTAATTGGATTGCTGAACATTTTTGGCAGACAAAAACTGCTAAATCCACAGTTGGATTGTCACTTGTGGTGGATAGTTCTCAAACAGTCACAGCAGCTGAGTATCTAAAACGAAGGGGTAGCTCATTATATACCCCTGCTTCTTTGAATCATTTCATTACTGTCATCCATTTTTGTGGACTCCTAACAGTGTTTAACCTTTTGGGACACAGCCAAAGAAGCGGTAGGTGCAGAAGAAACCCCTTATGGTGGTTGGGCTGTGACTCGGTTGCGGTCCGCTGCTCGTGGAACTCTAAATGTTCCAGGATTAAGTTTAGCAGTTGGTCCAAAAGGTGGACTCGGGGATCATGGTGATGCTGTATCTCGTCAACTCATTCTTACAAAGGTTTCTCTTGTTGAAAGGCGACCCGAGAACTATGAAGTAAGCTGGTGATTTTTTTATTTTATTTTATTTTTATATTCTCGTTATATTTTAGATTTAAGTAAATGCTGGATGCTAGATGCTACCGATTTAGTTGCACTTGCATTAAGACATGTATGTCGTCCTAGGTATCAGCCTATGTAAATATGGTTCACATCAACATAAATGAGTCATGTTTTTATTTATTTATTTTAATTTTTTTTTACTGATGCATAACATGTATGCTTAAGTGGATATTATGCATATGTGTGTATGGACATGGATCTGCCAATCTGGTTAACACAAACTTTCTAATATTTGCCGTGTCTTTACCTTTTTGGATTCTCTTAGATAAATTTATTAATTTGTTCTTTCGGAGGCTGAGCATGTGAAGGGAGTTCATCAGATTTTTGCTCTTTAAGTATACACTCTCATCTTAAAAATGTTTCCTTTCTCCTGAAGAGTTATCTACCATTGTTCAAATGAACTTGCTTATGGAATGAAATGGTCTATTGAGAAATGAAAAGGTAATTAAATCAATGAAATGTTGTAATTCTATAAAAGCGAATAGTTCTCAAGTATAAGATGGTGGATATGCATGCGTGAGATTCTGTCTGATGCTATATATATATATATGACATGCTCTGTATTTATTAGAGTAATATCATATGGTAAGAATTTCTATTAGATGCGTACAGGCTGTTATTGTTCGTCCATTGTCTACCGTGAGCTCTCTTGTTCGATTCGCTGAAGAGCCTCAGATGTTTGCAATTGAATTCAATGATGGATGCCCCATTCATGTGAGTATTTGTTCGTTCTTATCCTGATTTCTTTTGGAGCTATGTTTCTAATGTTTATGGCATTGACATTGATCATAGGTTTATGCAAGCACTTCTCGTGATAGCCTACTTGCTGCAGTCCGGGATATGCTGCAAACAGAAGTAGGTAGATGGTATTCTCTTAGACATGGATTGGTCATACTTGTATAATAACATTATGTTTTGATTGCTTCACATTTGGATTTTAGCTTCACTTTTGAATACTACTGGTGACAGATAAATTCACTAAAATTTCTTAGTGTAATTGACCTCTGGGTATAATTTCTGAAGGGTCAGTGTGCTGTACCTGTATTACCAAGGCTGACAATGCCTGGCCATCGTATTGATCCACCTTGTGGGAGAGTTCATTTACAATTTGGACCTCAATGCCTAGTCAGTGATGTGGAGAGTGCGTCCATGCATTTAAAATACCTAGCCACAGCTGCCAAAGATGCTGTTGCTGAAGGTGGTTCAGTTCCTGGATCAAGAGCTAAACTATGGCGTAGAATAAGGGAGTTCAATGCTTGTGTTCTATATACTGGAGTGCCTCCAAACATTGAGGTGCCAGAAGTCACTTTGATGGCCTTAATAACTATGCTTCCAGCTACCCCAAATCTTCCTCCAGAGTCCCCTCCCTTGCCACCCCCTTCGCCTAAGGCAGCTGCAACAGTGATGGGCTTCATTGCATGTCTACGCAGATTGCTAGCTTCCAGAAGTGCAGCTTCACATGTCATGTCCTTTCCTGCAGCTGTTGGTAGAATTATGGGTTTACTTAGAAATGGCTCAGAGGGTGTAGCTGCTGAGGCTGCAGGTCTGGTTGCTGTACTTATTGGTGGGGGTCCAGGAGATACGAATATACTGACTGATTCTAAAGGAGAGCGGCATGCCACAATTATGCACACCAAGTCAGTATTGTTTGCTAATCAGAGTTATGTTATCATCCTTGTCAACAGATTGAGGCCTATGTCAATATCACCATTGTTGTCTATGGCTGTTGTTGAAGTTCTTGAGGCAATGATATGTGACCCACATGGTGAAACTACTCAATATACAGTTTTTGTTGAATTGTTACGGCAAGTGGCTGGTCTAAAGCGCCGGTTGTTTGCATTGTTTGGACATCCTGCTGAAAGTGTTAGGGAAACAGTTGCTGTGATTATGCGTACAATTGCAGAGGAAGATGCAATTGCAGCAGAGTCTATGCGTGGTGCTGCCCTCCGTGATGGTGCATTGCTGAGGCATTTGTTGCATGCATTCTATCTCCCTGCTGGCGAGCGGCGAGAGGTTAGTCGGCAGCTTGTTGCTCTGTGGGCAGATTCGTATCAGCCAGCTGAAGATTTGCTGTCCAGAGTTCTCCCTCCAGGGCTTGTTGCTTATCTGCATACTCGTTCTGATGGAGTACTACCTGAAGATGTGAATCAAGAAGGATCCTTGACCAGTCGGAAACAGAGGCGCTTACTTCAGCAAAGAAAAGGTCGTACCGGGAAAGGGATAATATCTCAAGATGCTTCCTTACCTTCTAATAACTTTGAAGTTGGTGATCCAACAAGGCAGGCAGGCCCTGGAACAGATGGTTATCAGAAAGCTGCTGTAGATCCAAGTTTTGGGCATGCTTCAACTACTCAATCTTCTGTTGCCCATACAGGTGAAAATTTGATCAGTGAAGTGTCCTCCACAGGGTTTCAACAAAATGATCATTCAGCTATTGCAGCTTCAGTAGATTCCCCAGCAACGAATTCACTTAATGCATTTGAATCCAATGCTTCAGCTACCGTGGATTCAGATGCCAATGGATTTGGTAGCCAGGACACAGGACTTCCAGCTCCTGCTCAGGTTGTTGTGGAGAATACACCTGTTGGATCTGGCAGACTACTCTGTAACTGGCCCGAATTTTGGCGAGCTTTTAGCCTTGATCACAATCGTGCAGATTTAATTTGGAATGAGCGTACTAGACAAGAGTTGAGGGAGGCGTTGAAAGCTGAGGTTCATAAGCTAGATGTTGAGAAGGCACGTACTGATGACATTGTTCCTGGAGGTGCAACGGTCGAGATTATGACTGGGCAAGATGGTGTGCCACAGATATCTTGGAACTACTCCGAATTCTCCGTTAGCTATCCTAGCTTATCGAAAGAAGTGTGTGTGGGTCAATATTATCTCCGTTTGCTTCTTGAGAGTGGAAGTAGTGGGAGGGCTCAGGATTTTCCTTTGCGTGACCCAGTTGCTTTCTTTAGAGCACTCTATCATCGGTTCTTATGTGATGCAGACACTGGACTTACAGTAGATGGTGCTGTTCCTGATGAATTGGGCTCGTCTGATGATTGGTGTGATATGGGGAGATTGGATGGCTTTGGTGGAGGAGGTGGTTTTTCAGTTAGAGAGCTATGTGCAAGGGCAATGGCAATAGTGTATGAACAACACCACAAAACAATTGGCTCTTTTGAGGGCACATCCCATATTACAGTTCTCTTGGATAGGACAGATGATAGAGCTTTGAGGCATCGCCTCCTTCTTCTTTTGAAGGTACTTCAAGTTATTATTTCCATATTGACTTTATGTGTCTCATTTACATTTTCAAGCTTTAGAATATCTTAATGTTTTGGATGCTGTATGACGTGAACAGCTCACTTCTTTCACATTCAGCAATTTTTCTCGTGCCTGCTAGTTATGATTTATATCAGCACATTATACTATTAGGTCGATTCTTTGTTGCTTTGCATTATACTATTACCTTTGTTCTGCTGGTACATTATTCACTAAGGTTGGAAAATTCTGAAGTTTGTAGTTAGATTGGACTATCTGAAGACTAAAACTGACACAATAAATTGAAACGAGCTGGAACACTTGCCACTGAATGGAGATTTATCTTTATTTAGTTTTCCCACTGATGGGGATTTCTGGCAGTGTTGTGCTGGAGTAAAATTAAACAATTATGCTCCATTTCTATAATGACTTTTGCACATCTAATAATTTCTATACAGTAACAGCCAAATCTCATTGTGTATCCAGGTTTTAATGAAGGTCTTATCAAATGTAGAAGCTTGTGTCTTGGTTGGTGGGTGCGTTTTATCTGTTGATCTGCTGACAGTAGCTCATGAAGCTTCAGAGAGGACTGCTATCCCGTTGCAGTCTAATTTGATAGCTGCTACTGCTTTCATGGAACCACTCAAGGAATGGATGTATATTGACAAGGATGGTGAAAAAGTGGGACCATTGGAGAAGGATGCTATCAGAAGGTTCTGGTCAAAGAAAGATATTGATTGGACAACAAGGTGCTGGGCTTCTGGGATGATAGACTGGAAGAGATTACGTGATATTCGTGAACTTCGTTGGGCGTTAGCTGTTCGGGTTCCTGTTCTAACACCAAGTCAGGTATTGATGTCATGAAACATAATACTTAATTCATGTTATCCTGATTGGTGTGCTCGCATATGAATATAGCCAGATATACTGTTATGCAGACAATTGGTAAAAAACTGACAACTTGTTCATATTTATCTTTTTTTTTTCCTTCTTATTTTTGTTTATACATATATATTTTTCCTGTTTGTAACAGTTTAACTTATTGTAGTTAGAAGATTTGTAAATTTGTAAATTCACTGTTTTAGTTTAATTATTTTAGAATAGACTTTCAGTTTTGTGTGCCGTGCAGCAATCAAATTTCATTTGAATAGAGCTGATTCTTGCTTTTAGGAAATATTTCTTCTAGTCCCATGTTGTCACACAGGCCATAGCTGATTTTGTGTTGGTTCTTTTTGTCATAATACCTCCAGTCTTCATTTGTGCCCTTTATAAATGAAATTTGTATGAAAAATACTAATGGAGCCATTCAAATTTCATGGGACAGCTGGCACTCGAAATACCAAAGATCACTATGATGTGGAGTTACTTATGCTGCACATCATATAATTGTATTTATGGCTATTTTCGTTTGCCGACCAGATTGTATCTTTGGGCTCGTATTTCTACTGTTTTCATGCTACTTCTTAAGATGTTGGTTCTGTTTTCAGATTGGGGAAGCAGCATTGTCCATATTACATAGCATGGTATCTGCACATTCAGATTTGGATGATGCTGGAGAGATAGTGACCCCAACTCCTCGTGTGAAACGAATCTTGTCCAGTCATCGTTGCCTACCCCACATTGCACAGGTAATTTCTTTAATCATTGTATATCTTAATCAAGAGGTATTACTTTCCTGCAATAAAAAAGGTGGATTTCTTCAATGCTATTGCTTTGAGGAAATTTGGTTGAACTTTTAATTCCTGATCATTTTCTTGATGTGTGCGAGTTTCTAAATGTTGGACTTTGTGTTGTATGCTTGAATGGGTTTCTGATACCTATGTTTGAATGAGATGCTAATCCTTTTTTCCGTCTTATCCTCTCCAAACACCATGAAAAGGCAATGCTTTCTGGGGAACCTAGTATTGTAGAGGGCGCTGCTGCTTTACTGAAGGCTGTTGTTACTCGAAATCCAAAGGCTATGATACGGCTATATATTACAGGTGCATTTTATTTTGCTCTGGCATACCCTGGATCTAATCTCCTCTCCATTGCCCATCTCTTCTCGGTAACTCATGTGCATCAAGCGTTCCACGGTGGTGAAGAGGCTGCAGTTTCCTCTTCATTGCCATTGGCGAAACGCAGTGTATTGGGTGGGCTTCTCCCTGAATCTTTGCTGTATGTATTGGAGCGCAGTGGTCCTGCCGCATTTGCAGCAGCAATGGTCTCTGATTCGGATACGCCAGAAATTATATGGACACACAAAATGCGAGCAGAAAATCTGATCCGTCAGGTACTTGAAATTTGAAAACCCCAAAGGAGGCTTACCATGCAATACATTGTTCAGCTGCCTCGTTGCACTATACTTAAGTTCTTAGCTTTACTGGTCTAATAATCTAACTTCTAGTCTATCCTACTTTGCTCTCCCGCAGGTTATGCAGCATCTTGGTGATTTTCCCCAGAAATTGTCGCAGCACTGTCATTCTCTGTATGAATATGCTCCTATGCCACCAGTGACGTATCCTCAATTAAGAGATGAAATGTGGTGTCACCGTTATTACCTCCGGAACTTATGTGATGAGATTAGGTTTCCAAATTGGCCAATTGTTGAGCATGTTGAGTTTTTACAGTCGCTACTTGTAATGTGGCGTGAAGAGTTGACACGAAAACCTATGGATCTATCCGAAGAAGAAGCTTGCAAAATACTAGAGATATCTCCTGATGATGTATCTAGTGAAAGTGCCAATAAGAAACATTCTTTTGAGGAGGAGGTTACTAGCATATCCAAGCAGATTGAGAACATTGATGAAGAAAAGCTCAAGCGCCAGTATAGGAAACTTGCAATGAAATATCATCCTGACAAAAATCCAGCTGGAAGAGATAAGTTTCTTGCTGTTCAAAAAGCTTACGAGCGTCTTCAGGTAGTCTTGGGCTCCAATAATTAGTTCAAGCATGCTTAACGTAGAGAAAACTCGATGAATCATAAGTTATTTCATTGTCTGAATATCTTAAGGGATTTATATAGCAAGCAACTGAAAAAAGAACAAGAAAATAACAAATCTTTGACATATCTATATTTGATAAGCAAGGATTTGATAGAGTTATTTTATACTCATGCCAGTTTCATTATTTGCTGTTTTTTTTATTTTTATTATTATTATTAATATTTTTATTTCCCTCATTTTGGTATACTTGTTTTAAAAAAGTTGTGTTCATTGTTGTTAGACTCACTTTAGCCTTTAGAGCGTCATGGCCTATGGGTGTAGTTCTTCAGCAAGTGTACTAGGTATATTTTATTAGCTGTCATCCCTTCTTTTGCATGTCAAATGCTCGAGAGCAGAGTCATCTAGGGCTATAAGCGAAAGTTTAAACTTTAAAGTTTGATTAGTTTCTTTGGCCTTTTCTCTCTCTCCTTGTTTTCTAAATAACTTTTTCCAGGATCTGATGTAACAATAATCTTGCATTGTGATCAAACATGGTTACGTATTATATGCATTTGGTATAGTTTTCATGAAGTTGAGTTTTTAAGCAATTAAACACTTTAAACATCATATCTACTTCTGCGAATCTGCTTAAGCTTCTCCTACATGATTTATTTATAGGCCACCATGCAAGGTCTGCAAGGTCCTCAGTCTTGGAGGTTGTTGCTTTTATTGAGAGGACAGTGTATCCTTTACAGACGATATGGAGATGTGTTGGAGCCATTTAAGTATGCCGGTTATCCTATGTTGCTCAATGCGATTACTGTGGACAAGGATGATAGCAACTTTCTGTCTTCCGATAGGGCACCTCTCCTTGTTGCCGCTTCAGAGCTAATGTGTCTAACGTAATTGTCCTCAGCTTTTATTGTTGAATTTTTATCTGTACTTTTATGAATAGATTTGATAAGTTTTTATCTTGTCCTCATGGTTCTTCTACCTTCAGATGTGCATCTTCTTCACTGAATGGTGAGGAGCTTGTGAGGGATGATGGAGTAAATATCCTCGCGACTCTTCTTTCTCGTTGCATGTGTGTGGTTCAACCAACTTCTCCTGCAAATGAACCATCTGCCATCATTGTTGCAAATGTTATGAAGACCTTGTCTGTTTTGAGTCAGTTTGAGAGTGCCAGAGCTAACATACTTGAAATCAGTGGACTAATTGAGGATATTGTGCACTGCACTGAACTTGAGCTTGCACCTGAAGCTGTTGATGCTGCTCTCCAGACTATTGCTCATGTTTCTGTGTCCTCTGAATTGCAGGATGCCTTATTGAAGGCTGGTGTGTTATGGTAAGTCAGTTACTGTATCGTTACATCTTGTATATTTATTAATGTTTGTGCTTTTTGACTTGGTAATGGCGACTTTGGTTCCTCTCGTTTTGGTGCTTATAACTTGCTCTCTTATACATCCTTCTGAATCTCTGTTCTCACAACAGCCTTTCTATTTCTTATTCTGGCTTAATCTTCCTCTGCACATTGAAACTATCTTACTGGTCTGTTTTTCCCAACCCGATTCCTTTAATTTTTATGATGCAACTCACACCTTCTTTCTTGCATGCCACTTACAAAATAAATTTTACTCTATATTTCCATCTTTGGGTACTTGAAGCCATTACTTGTTACTGTTTCTGGATTTATCAATTGGTTTTAGATAGCTGAGATCTGAAGTGCTTATATAGCCTTTCATTTCATAACTCAACTTACCGTTTCAAATTTGATTGTAGGTACCTTTTGCCATTGCTGCTGCAGTATGATTCAACAGCAGAGGAATCCGATACAACGGAATCACATGGGGTTGGTGTCAGCGTCCAAAGAGCAAAAAATCTGCATGCTATGCGGGCATGCCAGGCCCTGTCCAGGCTTAGTGGTTTGTGTACCGATGACAGTTCAGCACCTTATCATCAGGCTGCAGCTGATGCACTTAAAGCTTTGCTAACTCCCAAACTTGCTAGCATGCTAAAAGATCAATTACCTAAAGACCTACTAAACAGATTAAACACAAATTTGGAGTCCCCAGAGGTAAATGCAGTCTTTTATAACTTCTTCTGGACTATTTTTGTTGCATGACAGACTCTTTGTAATCTACTTTTAGTCTTCGTAAAACTTGGAAGTCGTAGAAGCAGTACAGTGATTTATTTAATATTATTATTATAGAAAAATCGGGTGAATAACTTAAAGTATACTTCAGAAAAAATGATTAGTCAAAAGTTTAGGAGGCACCAATGTATAAACATCTATAGATTTATGCTGAGATCTTTTTCTTTGAATTTTGCATTTTATTGATGTTTTCTTTATATTGATAATATTATGAGATAATACTACTAGTTGTATACATCTGGTGAGGACATGACTCCTATATTAACAAATATTTTTTATTAGTCTTCGTTCTAGATTATTGGGAATTCTTTGTAGTAGGTAATGAATATTTTTGGTGTGACATGGCAATTGTTTTTGCTTTTAGATTATTTGGAATTCTTCGACCCGAGCCGAACTACTGAAATTTGTGGATCAGCAACGCGTAAGCCAGGGCCCTGATGGTTCATATGAACTGGAAGACTCGCATGCATTTGCTTATAAAGCACTATCAAAAGAGCTCTTTGTTGGCAATGTTTACTTGAGGGTATACAACAACCAACCAGACTTTGAGATAAGTGAACCAGAAGCTTTTTGTGTTGCTCTAGTTGATTATATATCATATCTAGTGCACAACCAGTGTGCTGCTGATGCCGATGTGGATGCTGATGCTCATATTGAACGTAATGGGTCACACCTTGAGGCATCTGAGATTCAAGGTGACATGGGGGATGGATCTGTTGATGAACAGCAAGATCATGATGGTTCCATTTCTGAATCTGTTGAGAAAGTGACAGAGAAAGAAGAACTTGAACTAGTGAAGAATCTCCGATTTGGACTGACCTCACTTAAGGTACGTATTACGAAGTCACTTGTGCATTTTGAGTTTTAACTCTCTGCACCCTAACATTTTTTTTTTTTTTTTCGTTTGCAGAACTTGCTGACTAACACTCCAACTTTGGCATCCATATTTTCTTCTAAAGAGAAGCTGTTGCCCATCTTTGAATGCTTTTCTGTATCTGTTGCATCAGAAAGCAACATTCCTCAACTTTGCCTGACTGTGCTATCACTGTTAACTACATATGCCCCCTGTTTGGAAGCTATGGTTGCCGATGGATCTAGTCTTCTCCTTTTATTACAGATGCTTCATTCTGCCCCAAGTTGCCGTGAAGGTGCTCTTCATGTTCTTTATGCTTTGGCAAGCACTGCGGAACTTGCTTGGGCAGCCGCCAAGCATGGTGGAGTGGTCTACATTCTTGAACTTCTCTTGCCCTTGCAAGGTAATTCTCTCTATCCTTTTGCTTCTTTCCTTTTTAGACTCGCTATTATACGTTACTGAGTAAAGTACCTTGTGCAGAAGAAATTCCCTTGCAACAAAGAGCTGCAGCAGCCTCTTTGTTAGGAAAGCTTATTGGGCAGCCAATGCATGGTCCTAGGGTTGCTATAACACTCGCTAGGTTTTTGCCCGATGGCCTGGTATCAGTTATTAGGGATGGTCCTGGAGAGGCTGTTGTATCTTCCCTTGAACAGACAACAGAGACGCCAGAGCTTGTGTGGACACCTGCAATGGCTGCATCCTTGTCTGCGCAAATTTCAACTATGGCATCAGATCTATACCGTGAGCAGATGAAAGGCCGTGTGGTTGATTGGGATGTACCCGAGCAAGCATCTGGTCAACAGGAAATGAGGGATGAGCCACAGGTATAAGCATCACCTGATAAATTTCATGTACTGTAAACTAAAATATCTTCATACATGTACTGTTTGGTGATGCCAAATTGTTGCGATTTTTCAGGTTGGTGGAATTTATGTCAGGCTGTTTCTGAAAGATCCCAAGTTCCCTCTCAGAAATCCGAAAAGGTTCTTGGAAGGACTACTAGATCAGTATCTATCGTCCATTGCTGCTACTCATTATGACAAGCAAACTGTTGACCCTGAGCTCCCTTTGCTACTCTCTGCTGCTTTGGTTTCATTATTGCGAGTACACCCTGCACTTTCAGATCATGTTGGATATCTTGGATATGTACCCAAACTTGTTGCTGCGGTGGCCTATGAGGGAAGACGAGAGACAATGGCTTCAGAGGAGGTAGAAAACAGGAACTATGTTGACAAAACATTTGATTCCGACGATGGATCAACACAGCCCTCACAAACTCCACAAGAACGTGTCCGTCTTAGTTGTTTGCGTGTCCTACATCAACTTGCAGCTAGTACTATATGTGCTGAAGCTATGGCAGCTACTAGTGCAGGAACCCCTCAGGTATTGACCGAAGCACGTTGGTTTTCACCCATAATATGGTTTATCGTATGGACTAACTTGATTTCAGGACTGATGTTTCATATTTTAGAGGATTAATGATCAACCAGTCATGCAAAGTCCATAAAAGGAATGATATTATTGATATAAAATTAACTTTGAAAATGCCCCAAATTGAATTTCTTAATTTTACAGCTGCAGATGCAGTAGATTACTCACCAGTTTTTAATCTTGCTTTCAGGTTGTTCCGCTTCTAATGAAAGCAATAGGGTGGCAAGGCGGAAGCATACTAGCTCTGGAGACTCTAAAACGTGTTGTGGTGGCTGGGAATCGAGCTAGAGATGCCCTTGTGGCACAAGGACTCAAGTGAGTGACTTAAATGGTTATACCTTGAATATTCATATTTGGAATAACAGTATCAGGATGACCGTACCCAGCAGTATAGGTTATGCTCGACAACATATACCTTGTGAGAGAGGGCTCGTAAAAATCTTCTTCTTTTTTCTTCTTAAGATGTTGCTCTATAAGAAGCAGGAGCTATAGATACCTGTTCCCAAAATAAATTAGGATAGTAAAAACATCCAAGAAGAAGGGAATAAGTAGGTTTTTGTTTTGGTTGCTTTATGCTTTGTTAAAATCTTCCTTTCAGATAAAGTTTGCCCGTTAGGCTTTAAGACTGCCTTTATCTTGTTTGCATGCTTTAATATTATAAGAACTTGTATGAATCATGCAGGGTTGGACTTGTCATGGTACTTCTGGGCCTTCTTGATTGGAGGGCTGGGGGAAGGAATGGCCTTTGCTCACAGATGAAGTGGAATGAATCTGAAGCGTCCATCGGCAGGGTGCTTGCTGTGGAGGTCAGAATATTTATAATTATAAATGTTATTTAAGTGGTGGTTGGTTTTACTTAGCATTGTGGAAGATGATTATCTCATGCCTGCTCATATTTCATCTCCGTGATGTTTCTTTATGTGCTTTGTGGATATACGGAATGGTAAGAGTATTGACTATGATGATCATTGCAGGTTTTACATGCCTTCGCAACAGAAGGGGCCCATTGTACTAAAGTGCGCGACATACTGGATGCCTCGGATGTAAGTCTTGTTGTGACATATTATTAAAGACTTTGGGATTTATATGTTGGGGAATTAGGGAAGTTGTTGTTCTATGTGATGTCAATGTTTACATACTTACTACAGGTTTGGAGTGCTTACAAGGATCAGAAGCATGATCTGTTCCTCCCGTCAAGTGCTCAATCTGCAGCTGCTGGCGTAGCGGGTTTAATTGAAAGCTCATCATCTAGACTGACTTATGCCCTACCAGCTCCTCCCTCGCACTCTGCTGCTGCTGCTCCTACAAGATCTCCTGCTTCTTCAGACTCCAATGGAAAGTATGATTTGCTCTCCTAGTACCCAAAATAACCTTTATATATCTGTATAGTACAGTGTACAGTTTTGATCTTGTTGGTTTTTGGTCCCATTTGATTTGAGGTAGCTGCTGCAGCATTTGGCATATTGTGAGAGAGAAATGGAGGGGAAATATTATCCCTCTCTCCATTTGTAAATTGGGATAAAATATAGTAGATGAGTTGCTTTTGTTTCATCATCTCTGACCTCTCTCTCTCTGTTTTCTATGCCTATGGCATATATAGATACATACAAGTGGTCTCATCTCTGAGGTTAATATGGAAATATGTTTCCAAGTGAGAAATGTAAAAATACTATTTTTGACGGGTCTGTCTACCCTGCCACCACATGACGTAAATAATGTGTGTGAGGGTTCATATATTTCTCTTAAACAGTCAACCGAGGATGATTCATTCACCTAATAGGGGTAGGGGTAGTGCAGTCGATTAACACATACTGTATGAGCGGGAAAAAGTCTCGACTTCAATCTCCACTCGACATATATTTGAGAGAGGTGAAATCATTAACCTGTGAACAAACCTTAAATGAGAATAAGTACGGGCACGCTCTAAAGTCTCATATCTCATAGTTTAAACAAAAAGAAAAAGAAATTCATTCAGCTTGTTGGGCTTTAGGCTCATTTTGAAGCCCATTCATTAGCTCCAATTGTTGGGCCTTTGAATTATATTCTGAGATGTAAAATGGAAAAGAAAAAAAAAAAAAAACTATTGAAGTATGACCGATTTAATTAAACCATTCAATTTTTTATTCTTCTTTTGTTTGTAAAGGTTTATAACTTATTGTTATAAGAATTAATCTCTTTATGATTTATGTATAACTAACTTTTTAAAAACACAAAAATAAATATGCATTTTTGAACAAAAATTAATTTTAGGTTGAGAAGAATAAAAAATTGAATGAACATAAACCTTTTTGTAATAAAATGGTCCGACATGAGCTCTTTCATACGATGAACCAAATACTAAAATAGGCATGTAGCAGAAATAATTGGGAACACAATCTAATGATATAAATTAGGAACCACGTCTATGAGCTCAATATAAACTCAATTCCTAACCACATGTCTTTAGAGTTTTCATAATAATAATATAATATATCTATACATACTATAAAAGCGGTATAAAAAAAATGTTTATAATACGTATTAGAGCGCCACATCAACAAACTTTTTAATTTTTGCTCAAATTTTTTCATAATTACAAAACAACACATTTTCAAATATAAATTATTAAGATAAGAAAAGTTATGAAATCAAATCAAATATTTATTCAGAATCATATATATCATGTGTTATACTGCTTTAATTACAATTTAACAATATTAGTGATTTGTGTATAGTAAAAAAATCATAATTCGTGCAGCGCACGAGACAAAACTAGTATATATATAATAGGAAAGACACACGTGTTTTGAGCGACATTTGGCGCTCTATTTGTTTGACATGTGTGTCTTTTCTATTTTTTCTATTTAATTTGTTTTTATAATTATATATATTAATTTCAAATTAGTTGCTAGGATAAATGAATATAATCTATTTATACACTAATTAATCTAATAATTTTAATTTCAAATTATTCATTATTCATTATTCATTATTCATCATCTAATGTGATTCTTATTTTATTTGCATGCTCCAAATATGATTCTTTGTAGTGAAATCAAATATTTATATTTTGTTCTCTTTAGTACTATATTTCTCTTCTTTTATTTTTATGTGTGTTATGTGTCCATATATAAAAAATAAAATTATAGTAAAGACTATATACAATATATGTTACATATTTTATATACTATTATACATAATGTTTTATCAAATTCAACAATTTTTCTTTAATGATATTTTTTATTATAGTTTTAATAAACACTTTTTTAGTACAATTAACTTTTAATGTATGATAAAAGAAAAGAAAAAAGAAACTATTTGTCGCAAATTTCATACAAAGTGTTGCGACAATTTATACAACAAATTATATTTCTTACTTTATCATATAATCATCAAATAAACGTGTAATATAATCACTTGATTGCCACAAATACAAGCCATATTGATGATTGTTTGAAATTCATTAGAATTTAGTCGGAAAAAAATAATAATAGAAAAAAATTAAATCAATAAATCATAATATAAAATAAATTATTCATAATATTTGAAAAAGACGAAAACCCGAGCAAGACCGGACTAAAATACTAGTAATAATAAATAAATAAAATAGTAATAACCTGAATGGTATAAATCCAAACAATACAATATTTTTTATATTCATGTCCCTGAAAATAGCTTCAAAGCAACAAAGTCAATACTAAAGGCTCGTTCGGAAATACCATCACACATTTTGCAACCTCTTCTTTGGTCAGCTATGTATTAAAAAGAGGTAACTCACAAGAGGTAATTTATTTGCCAAAATATTTTAAGCAACGGACAAACACTCATGCATACTCATGTGGGAGCTCATTTTTCACATGAACTCCATTCTTACTGTAGCCTCCTGTGAGCGTTCATTCTTTTGGTGAACCTTCATCATCACTCCCTCAATTAGTACAACTCCTACAACATAACTTCTTCAGTTGGTTAATTTTTTTTCTAGCTTATTCTTCAAGTTATATTCAGTCATCTCTCAATCAAAAGTCAATTAAATTGCCATGTGTTGTTTTTAAGCTGATGAAGAAGATCACCTTTTTTCTTGTATTGAAAACAAGCTGACAGAGAAAGCAGATAATCGTTTCACTTGTTTGGTGGTTGGCAACATTCATATGTTTTATGATCGACCATTTTATTATACAACTAACTTTGGCCTCTATTTTCCATGTTTGACCTCGTACTTATAATGAAGTTATGGTTTTTTGGTATAATTTGGATCTTCTATTATGTTTTGGGGGAAATTACAGGTTAGTACCCTCTTAGATACTTGTTTATCATGTTACTACTCTGTCTCATCATGTTACTACCCTCTTAGATTTTTTTTATATCACGTTACTAAATCCATAGTTATTTTGATTTGTGAATGTAGTGTTGTGAAATTCAAAATTTCCCCCCATTTTTTTGACCCATACGGACTTGATTCAGAGAAGGTGACCTAAATTTATGTATTTTTTTTTTCAGATGGTTAATTTTAATGGTGATGAGGACGTTATTGACAATAGGAAGAAAGAGGCAGAATCTAAACCGAGGACCTTCCAAATACATCATGGTGGTGACTTTGTTGAAGCTCCTAAGTTTCATTATGAGGGTGGAGAGGTCAAGTATGTGCGGGACATTGACCATCAGAAATGCATGTACGACACAATATATGGGTTAGTAGAAGATCTAGGTTATGAGCCTTTACAATTTAGGGTTTGGTTGAGGGTTCCTGGTTTTTCGTTGAAGTTAGGAGTTGAAGAGATAACAGAGGTCATTGATTTGGGACCTATGTTTTCTCTTTATGCATATGAGGATGTTATTCCATTATCGTCACGCCTCTTGAAAAACCTTTGGCATCAATTTCTCCAGGTGGTAAGTTGTTGGGTGTGGAAGAAGAAGCAAACTTATAAGGGTGTGAATGGTTATTGCAAAAGAAGGTAAAGAAGTCCAATTATTTTTATTGCACTCCAGATATGGTTACATCTTTGAAAGAATCTGGCTATGATATAAATGATCCAGATAATGATGGGAATGTGAAAGTGATGGAAGACTTGAGTAATGATAGTGGAGATTCTGATTTTGTTCTAGATGGATTTGGGGAGGATGTGGAGGTGACAAAGGTTTTGGTGGTGAAGTGGAACTGAATGAGGGTGGTAATGGGGCAGGGGATGATGCCAATGTTGTTGATGGTAAAGGGGAAGTAGATGCAGATGGTGGTAATTGGGCAGGGGATGATGTCAATGTTGTTGATGGTGAAGGGGAAGTAGATGCAGATGGTGGTAATGGGCCAGGGGATGATGCCAATGTTGTTGATGGTAAAGGGGAAGTAGATGCAAATTCAGCACCAGGGAATAGGAATGAGGGTTATGTTGGTGAAGGGGAAAAGAGTGAGGGTGTTGATGGTGAAAGGGAAGAGAGTGATAGTGCTGATGGGAATGGGGGTGTTGAATATACTGAATGGGCTAGTTTTAATTTGAGGGACAACTTGGATGATGACAATGAGGATGAGAACATGAATGAGAAAAAAACAATCCAGTGGATGATGCCAATGTTGAGGAAGAAGCCAATGCAGGGGATGAAGCTGAAGACAGTGATTGTGAGGTTGTAGGGTGAGAGGATTGGGAAGCTCCAATATTGGACAATGACAATGAGGATGGTGCAAAGAAGAAAAGAAACAGAGTAAGAGTTAAGATATGGGGTAGTTCAAGTACCCATGTGCCTCAACCTCCAACAACAACTTCAACATCTGCAGCACTTGTGCCTCCAACAACAGCAGCACCTGACCCTCCAAGACAGTGCACACTTGAAGAAATTGAAGCTAAAAGGCTTGAAGCTCTTGAAAAACAAAAGAGACGATGGGTGACTGGTGTGCCTAGATCCAAACGACAGAAATTACAAATCATAAGGAAAACTATGAAAGAATAAGGAACCAGTACTACACCAGCCACAGGGGTAACATTTGGTTTAAGTGTTTGAAGTTCCTATGGTTACATGAGGGCCAAATCTTAAAACTTACTTGTTTGTGTTTGTTTGCAGCCACAGGGACATGGTGGAGCTTCAAGTGGAGTCTCAGTTTCACCCACACCAGATATGGGAATTGTTGAAACATAGCCTAGGAACCTAAGGAATCATGAGGTAGTGCTTGTCTTTGTTTGTATCTGTGTTGCTTTTGGATCTGGATTTGTTTTCCATCTATTACCTTGTGGATATGTTATTGGTTTCCATCTTTGTTTGTCTTGTAATTGTTGTTCATGGTTATATGAAGTGGTAGATTTGGTTTGTGATGCTTGTTTCTAGTTTGTGCAGTGGGAGTTCTCACAGTTGAACACTCAAAAACACCACAATGGCAAAGAAAAATGCCAAGGAATGGTGGATGCAAGAGCTTTCAGATTCACAAGGAGTAGAGCAAGGAAAGAAAGGGAAGTAATGAGGGCTGCATTTCAACCAGAAAATAGCTCCCCCCAACTCAATGTGGACCCCACAGTCAACCATGAATTATTGGTATTAGGGCTAGTTTTTGGATAGTTCACAACTATACTTTTGTGTATTATACTTGGTTGTGATATTTAGGGTGTTGGAAGTTGGTTTGTGTGGTGTTAGACACCTTTAAAATAAGAATTGACAATGATATAATGGAGAAGAGAATCTCTCTTTTGATATTGTCCCTAGCGCATTGTTCTTTAATCTATGAAAGTATCATTTTAAGCCGCAATCTAGTACATTTTTGTTCTTTACTCTATCCAATATTCAAGGAAATATAATATCAATTCAATACACCAATTTCAACCAAATTTAACTTTCATTCATTTAGAATTCCAATTTCATACAACAACTTCATTCATCACTTGCTAATGTGTATCAGCACTACCTACACCAACATCATTTAACAATACACATTAACACACCAACCACCAAAGCAACAACACAGACAATAACAAAGAACCCTGCATTTGTACAACCACTACTATGTGTCTTTCCTTTCTTCTCCAAAACCAATTTTTCCATTTCCTGGAGGTCCTCACTTTCTTCACTCGCTTGAGGCTGCGTATTCTGCTCTTTTAATTGACCATTGATTTCCTCCAATTTCTTGATTTTCTCAAACAAACGAGGTGGCCTTCTTTTTACATACAAACATGATTCGGGATCTACCCATTCAAAAAAAATCACATTTGAAATTCACCAACACATTTCGAACAAATTCATCAAATTTATATAATTTTTACAAACAAATTTGACCCAAAAATTACCCAAACTCAAATCTGTGCATTTTTTTCAACACAACTCAGATCTCTAAAATTCCACTTTACCATACTCCAACTAAAATGTAAATACAAAAAATTGATACTTACACTATATCTTCCACAACCAGCAAACCTTCTTCATGGGTTCTGTTCTGACCCTGATGTTCGAATCGGTGCTCGAACTCCATAGTGACAAATCCAAAAGTTCTCACTCGTACTCGACGAACCCTGCCTCTCTCCCACGTCGAGTAGCAAACGTATCTCTTCCTCCTTCGATCTTGTACCTACCCACTCTCGATTTCGTTCTCCACTGTGAAATCCCCAACTCAATCAAGCCCTAATCCACACATCCAGCAAACATATACACCAATGAAGGAGACATGAGCAATATGGCCATTTAAAAAATATGTCCAGACATGTGCCCAACACGTGATCTCATTTAACGATTTTCTATTAGTTTTTATGGACGGAAACACAAATTTGAAAGTTTAGGGTAGTAACATGAAAAACTTGTATCTAAGAGGGTGGTAACCTGTAATTTTCCCTATGTTTTGCTTCATAGATTAAGCAATTAGAACAATTTGTAAAAAAATAAAAATAAAAAAATAAGGTTTCAAATTGGCTTCTTACAGTGAGTGAGATGAGAAAATGAATGATATGGTAAAGGTTACCAATTATAGATTTTTTTTTTGACGCAGTGGTGCAAAGGCACCCGATTTCATATATAATTCAAATAGAATACAAGCCAAACTAATACAAGTATTGGTCCTGAACTAATATCTCAAGTCTGCTTAAGTTCAACACTAGTACTGTCACCACAAACTTTTTTGTCGGGATCCCTCTCTCTATGGCCCATAAAATCTAAACACACCTCTCCGCGTGAGTGACCCCAGGATCGAAACCCACCTAGAACTGACTATTCCGTACTCTAGGACCCACGTCGAGACCCGCCCACCTTTTCACTGCCGCCAGTACACTGCCCAACGTCGGACTTTCCAGCGAAACCTCCCCCTTCCTCGAAACCTCGTCCTCAACCAGTCCATACACCCAGCCTACCCCTTCTTGCAAACCGACCAGATCTGCAACGCCCCAGAACCACCGACGAAGATGGTGCACCACCACAGTGGTCTCTCCTTCGCCACCAATGCAGACGAAAGGCAAAGACCAGATGATGTCGTCGATAAGGCCTGGAGAGCCGATCTTCTTTCCTCACCACCATCGTACCCCTCGGATGAAACTTCTTCCTCTGCCGACCACAACACCGCGGTCTCCCTTCCTCACCACCGCTGTAACCCTCGGATGAAACTTCCTCCACCAGCGACCACATCTCCACAGACTTCAGCCCTCTACTAATCGAGCACTACTTGCCCACTGTCAAAGTCAGATATGCCAAGACCGGATCTAGCATTCACGATGGCCGTCATCGCAGTCCGTCGCCAACCTCGTGAGCCGCTGTCAAGCCACCACACAAACCTAAAACACTCAAAATCTTTAACCCCTATAACCTTCTTTCACCGTACGCTTTGGGAGAAAGAGATTTTTTAGTTTATTTCAAGTGAATTCTTAAAATTATTACAGATTATATTTGATTCAATATAATTTGTTTTGCGTCATGTATATAGATTTTTTTTTTTGAAAGAAAACAACTGATATATTATTAATCTAAATCGAAGATTAACAAAGAGCGAGGAAATAAGGTCTTGAGATTGAATGGCAATCCACCCAAACGTGCTTGTACATGGAAGACGGGGACCTAGCTAAAACATGGGTCACTCAGTTTTTAGACCGACTTACGAAAGAGAACTCAAAACCATCCAAACTAGTTGCATATATGGATTTGTTTTATACTGGGTTTCAATTAATTTTTGTCTAATTTTTTTTTTGGATGGAGCTTACTTTTTCAAATGATATAATTTTTAAGGGTATAATGTATATCAGTTGACTAATATAAAGTTACATCAGTTGAACTATTAAGATGATGACGTCTCATTTAAAATCATGAATCCGAACGGGTCTCTCCGCTTCCACAAATTCACTTGGGTAGGTATAAGTGATTTTAAATGAGGTGTCGTCACCTCATTGGCTATGTTAAGTTGCAACTAATATACATTTTACTCATTTTTTAATATTATTACAAAATATCATTAATGTAATACATTAATGGTATTTTACAAAATTTTAAAACTTTAAAATTTTAATGTAATATCATTAATGTATTTTTAAAGAATTTAATATCAATAATGGTATCATAGACTTTACAAATTTAAAATATGTTTCACTAACATTATTTCATACAATAAAATACATTCACAAACTTCTATTACTATCAAATTTTATCAAACTAGTTTTTAACCCAGCGTGCTCGGGTCTTTATCATTTTATTCATTTTAGGAGATAAAATGTAAGGTATTTATATTTAGTTTAATTATTATTATTTTTCTTTGTAAATTGATATTCTTCTAGTTGTGTGATTTTTTTTTTTTTGTCAAAATTTCAAAAACCCAACTTGTTTACACTACAAGAATGGATACCAATTTACGATAGGAAAA
>JAYMTK010000445.1:0-22459 GCA_036897405.1 Pelargonium myrrhifolium
GTTCCTTTTTCATTTTCAGTAGAGCAAGACTTCAGGGTCTTTTTCTTATTGAGTGCTCCCTAGCAAGTTTTTTCGGAGTAGTTATTGCATTGAAAGGCGCAAAGCCTGAGGTTCCCAGCATTTGAAATTGGGTTAGTAACAAGCTTCTAAAAATAAAAAGCATTTGACTATAGAAAACACACTTAAAGGCATTTCATTACTTTTCTATCCGAACCCGAAATAGAGATATCCATAAACGAGGAAGTCTTTCCTATCTTATATGCCGGGGAAGCTACTCTTAATAAACCAAAGACTAAAGCTAGCAATTGACTATCCTATCTTTTTAGAATTCGGGCCTATATTAGGTAAAAAAAAGAAAAAGGATTTTTTCACTCTCTTGAGGTTTTCCAGGAGTACTTCGAAATTAAGAGCTAGCCACGGGTAATCCTAGTCAGTCGTAAGGAGCAGGTTTTGTTAATGAATAGTAATGAAAAGAGGGCGCTTTCTTGAGAAAACGAGGGAGATAAAGAAGCTAACTCTAGTAATTTTTTTAAGCGCTTTATCCTAGTCTATTGAATTTCGTATTTAAGGCTCTCATTGTTTAACCTCAGCCAGTCCAATAGGGGTTCCCGTTTCGGGAGCTTTCATTTATATGCTATAAATTTTTGTAGCTATTCATGGGAAACCCCCTTACTTAAGACATATGGACAAATGGGGGCCCCTTGTATAAATTTTAGCCCCTTCAAAGAATATTAAACATTTTGAGCAAAATGTTAGTCGCTTCACAATAGGGGTAGTTGTTCTGGATACAAAGCCCCCTTGTTTAGGTTTTTGGTAATTTGTGGTAATATGTCTTTAAAGTCTCCCCCTTAGTTGGAGCGAGTTCAATTCTTACGATATAAGAGAAACAATTCCCATATATGAAGGGTTTTGGCAAACAAGGAATTAATCAGAAATTGGGTTACTATTTAAGCCGATTTAGTAATAAGAAGACGGGAATCCTTTTTATTTACTGGTTAAAGTCAGAAGTAAAAGGAAATTCCTGGAGCATGCCCTTGTCAAGAGGTCCCTTTTCCCGGTTCGGTTACCTAAAATTTCTTCTGAATTTTGTGACATAAAACAAAAAGAGAATTTCTTGTAAGTTATATAGGGAGGGGATATAGAGTCCTTCTTTTGGTCCAAGCAAGAATAAAGAGGGGCTTTTTTATGTTAATGGACCCACAATTAAAACTAATACCAAAGTCAGGCGGATATACTTGTTCTCGGGATTTTTATTACAAGGGCCCCTAAAAATAAATCGAAATTAACCAAGTGAAGTTACTATTATCTGAATTTATTTTCTATTTGCGTTGTAGTATTTACCTCTTATTAAAAAGCTCTTGTGCCGCAGCTATTCCTTTTTAGAAGGGTTCCAGGATAGTTTTTTTACGCTTCAATTTTGTACTGGAATTCCTCACAATAGTAGAATAAAGGCTACTAAGCGGGGTTCGAATACCCTTATCTGGGTGGGTTTTGCGGGCATGCCAATATAAAGACTACTAAGGATTACGGGTAAAAGTGACCCTTTTCCAAATTTAGTGTAGCGGGCAGCCCTGGGTGTACCTGTATTAGAATTTTTCTTGCAATATCCCGGATCCTTCATTTAGGGGCTACCCTTTAGAGCCCGGAGTTACGTGCACCGCGGAAGTACTTATTGAGCAAATTCGGGGCAATTGTAGTTATTATATCAAGGTAATGACCAAAAGGCTATGAATTATATCCACGTAAGATCTATTAGTCAAGAAGTTTCTGCGAAATTCTAGCTTTTCGAAAGGGAGTCCTAAAAGAAAACTTTTACTAGCATACGGGTTTTCTGGGGCCAATCCTTTTTTTTTTTATTTTAGAGAGTACGCCCTTTATTAAACTCCCTGAGAATATTATATAAAAAAGGAATGTAAGCCCAACAATTAATAATTAGCAAAAAAGGAAACCCGAGGGACTTCCATTTAAATTTTTACGGTACCTTATATGATAAAATACAAAACCCTATCCCGGGTGCGTTTCAAGTTTTTCTTAGAGAGCGCCACTTTGGCTCAAAAACCTACAACTCTAAAAATCTTTTGAGAGAACTCATATTGGAATTTTTATTCTTTTTTGTATTGCTATCAGACTAAGTAGAAAGCCCTATAAACTACTGCGGCTCGGAAGGGATCTTATGTTCTTAGAGAAACTTCTAAAATTGCTTTAGTTCCTTACTCCATATGCAACGCTCCAGCGGTTCGAATAGCTTGGCTTTTTACCTCAGGAAATAGAATCCGGTTTCCTATATCCACAAAGAGAGACTACTTATATAATGAGTTAGAGATACCCACCGGAAGTAGATAAGGGATATAGAAAGGATTAGATGGATGCTGTCTAATGGAGCTCACCTGGTATAGGTATAGAGTATTGTCTTAGAGTTCTTTTAGTGTATTAGTAATAGTCATAGAGTGTCTCTTATTAGATTAGAATTGTATAAGTTGATAAGGAGAATTTCTCATGCTCTATGTTTTTAGCGTATAGGAGGAAAGTGCCTTAGTAAAGATTAGTAGTACATCTATGTTACCGAGGGAGGTTAACTTAGTATATGATAGTACATATACTTACACTAGGACCAGCAACCGCCAAAAAAGCTAAAACTTCAGTTATTTAGACTCAAAAATCCCTTGACTGACTACCTGAAATCGGAAACCTGGAAACATAAGAAAGAACTGACTTTCTCACTCAACTTTTCTAGTTTTCTTGACTTAATTCTCTAGTCTTCATAGCTTGATTATTAGCAGCGAGACCTCTAGTCAGGGTTAATAGAGCTAGTATGGTCCTCAAGCTACTGTATTCTTGTTAGGGATATATAGAATTTGTTACTATAGTTCAAGTTCAGTAGGTTTATATTACTATTAGATGGAATAGAGTCTAAAAAGGATCTTCTTTGTAGATAGTTAACCTCACATTATGAAATGAACCGCCAAGAAATGAAAAAGAGGTTCTAAAAATACAAATGACTTGAGAATTCCTTAAAAACTTTCTTATTCTTAATATACCCAAATGAAAATGAAACTTGAGATCAGAGGAACTTACCTTAATTAAAAATGAAAGCCACACCCAATTCTTAAAAGGACTCACTTGTTCTTAACTTGTTGTGGACTTTTATTCTTTATTTATGAGCTAGAGAAAGACCTATATAATATAGCTACTAAGAATTAGACCGTAAAGCACAGAGCCCCTACAAGAATTAACTTGCCTTTTCTAAGCTGCTCAAGGTTTCAAAAATGATAGCTGTATTTAGGATAATATTCCTCTTGCCATACGTAAGTTATCAGTAAAGGAGGATTAAACCCAAAAGTAAAATGAGTGAGTCCATCTTACCGAGTAAAGAACTTTTTAGGAGGTTGAGTCATTATAGTATATACCTGATAGAGCGTACTTACACTTTGAAGAACAACTTTCACTATTTCACTTGACTGACTTACTAGAAATTCTTTAAGCTTCGAGCTTCATCTAGTTACTTATTCCAGGAACTTTTAAGATTTAAGAATAGAATACTGGAACTTTCCTAAACCTAAAACAAAAGAGGATAGTTACAGGAACTCAGATAGGATAAATGGGTTTCTATTGGGAAAGCACTCACCAAAAACAAAAGAAGTAAGGTCCGGGAACTATAGAGTTTTCTAATTCCTTATAATTGTACTTTTTGGCCTGAAGAGCTTCCAAGCGGAATAGGACTAAGAAACTCTTTACTTAGTAATATGAATTAGCTCAAGAAAGATAATAACCAGGTCCATTATAAGCATAAGAATACAACTTACCTCTTGACTTCTTTACTTACAGGAAACACAAGATTTTAGCTTAAGTATACTTTTTTTAACTATCCAAATCAGAAACCTACAAGAAAGCCAAGAAGCAATATCCTCGAACAACTGTCAAAGCCAGTCAGTTTGCATTAGCTGTCCACCTTAGCAACTCCTAGGAAACTCTTCTCAAAAAGAAATAAATAATATAGAATCTGGTTATCTAGACCGAACAACTACCCAATTAAGGACTTTCCCTCAATACTAAACAAGGAATAGATTTTTACAAACCCTGAAATAGAATCCGTTTTTGCTTAGACTAGAATTGAGGGTTTCCCGTATATTCCATTATAACAATTCTTAAACACTGCTAGCAACTCATGCTTAGAGCTCTCTAAGGGCTAAGGAAAGAATTTCGTACCTTTAGCTACAACGGTAAAGAGAGTCAATCCATTTCCTCAATTAGAATTAGAACAATCCTCTCTACAAGCTCTTGCTTACAATTTACAATAAAGAAGAACTTTGAAGAATTAGGAATCTATGGAAATGCTAATCTAATAGTAATTACAGAGATTGTTAGATTCATGCTCTTTCTTAGACTGTTAAAGTCCTAACTTTCCTAAACAAAGGTTTCTACCTTCCTTCAATGTCCAAAACCCTGAATACAATATTAGTCTACAAGGTTAGAACAATCCATTAAGGAAACTATACTTAAAGAGAATTTCTGTATAATACACCTTTGCCTACAATTCCTAAGATTAGAGTACCATTCTAAACCAGCCAATACTCCGATACAAAGGTAATCTATTTATGCTTAGACTCTCAAAAGACAAAATCTCCACGACTAACAAGAACAAAACACCTGCTTAAATCCACTCTAGAAATAGAATTCGTTTCGGAAAGTCAAAGTCACCTCTTCCTAGCTTTAGACTTGGCTATTTACAGAATACAAAGACCTGGTTAGACAGGTTAGCCATAAACAAGATAAAATCAGGAATAGTATAAAGCGAGACTTTCCTTCCTAATAGGCCGCCGCTATAAATAAAGTCCTGCATTAGCAGCAAGAGGAGATTCTATTTCAATTGACTCCGTTACAAAAGATTCTAACTAAACAGAATTCGAATTCCTGGTTTTGGTTTCTAGGGAGAGATTCCATTATTCTGTATCCGGGTATACATACCTTCAAAAGAATTATTCATAAAGAGATATTCTGTGTTATTCCTTATATTTACATGAAAGTGAGACATTACACAATTATATCAAGCTTTCTAGCACAGGGCTCTTTACTTTAACCTTTCAAAGGTAATAGAATTAGGTTTCTATCTTACTCTAAAGGAATACATAATACATTTTCTTAGAATCCTTTATAAGCTACACTTTCTAGATCGGGATCGGCTCCAGAGAAGATAGAATCCTAGCAACACCGGCAGATAGAGCTTTAATTCCCTCCTGTCCTGAAAGAGCCGGCTTACACCAGAATGACTAATAAGAGAGTGTCAACAACTGCTATGACTTACTTTACCTCTTGCTCTGGACTGCTGACTAAGAAAGCTTATTTATGTATTCTGTTACTTCTTCTATCATATTAGACTCAAAAACTGTCAAACTAGAGAATGTGTAGAAGTCAATATCTAAGCTTAACAAGCAAGAATACGTTATCCACCGTCTGATAGATCGGAATCAAGATCAAGATAAAAGGAATTACACCTTCACTTTCAAGTAGAGATGCATTCTCCTCCAAAGATTAAGATCAAGAGGTAGGGTTTCTAGGTTTCCTATTGATTTCGGTTCAAGAAAGTGTCAATTTGTAAAGCTGGTTATTCCTTTTTTAAACAGGAAAAGGATTTAGAACAGAATAGGTACAACAACAAAAAAAGTACCTAAATTGATAGGTTAGAATAACTCTTTTCCTTGGTAAATCAAGTTTATGTGCGATACACCATCACCTCATAAGAAGTAAACCAATACAGTTGGCACAGATATAGATATAGAAGAGCTCAAAACCAAGAATACAAATTCATAGCTATCTGAAAGCTATGCCGACTTACAAGGACATTAGAATACTCCACTACCTTAGGTGTTTGTTGAAGACGACAGGCTATACGGGTTTCCTGAACAAAAGGAACTCATCTGTCATGATACAATAAGATCCTCTTTACTTATGTATCTATCATAAACTGAAGTTAGTCTGTAAGTCTTTTAGCTGCTTGCCAAAGAGTACAAATCTTAATTTCCTTGCTTTCTTTACCCAGAATACGAAAAGGCTTTGGTTGGACTTCTTAGACTAGAAATTATTTCGCTTCAATATTAAAATCTTGACTATCTAGAAACAAATAAAACACCAGAACCCTATTGTAGTTACTTCCTTCACTCTTAGAATGCCTTGAACCAAAAAACACAGACTAGAATAGAACAACTATAGCTACTGGCTTACTTGGTTGGGTTTACCCTTGCAAAATACCGAGTCTAATACAAATACCAGTATACATGGAAATAGCACTCTTGTGCCTTCCTTACTAAGCACTTTCTTAAATACAAGGAAAAATCCCTAATACTGGAATGACTATGCTAAATCCTAGACTAACTTGTGCTTGTACTGAAATAGCTAATAGAATAATGCTAAAGTTTCTCTCTACAATATCATTTATCACCTGTTAAGCACTGGTACATCCTGACTCAGAAGTTTTAGGATTTCCTGTACTTTAATTAACCAAAGCCTTTGACTAAACACCTTACTTTAAACTACACAGCAACTTAAACTTCAGGAATATTAAAGAGTATTATAGCATCCTACAAATCAAGAAACCTCACACACAATATCCAAAATCCTATTTAGAAATAGAAAATAAAGCCTCATCGCCAAAAGTATTTACCCTTATAAAGAAAGAAAGAAAAGAGTTAAGCCGCCCTTTTACTTGGGATACACTCGAGACTTAGAGTCAATCTTTCCTATGCTTTAAAAGGGAAGAATCCCTCCTTTATAAAATTACTGAATAGTTAATTCCCCTATAAAAAAGTCAAGATCAAAGTAAAGCTACACTTAAATATCTAACAGTCCAGAACCTAGACTCAATTTCTCAATAAACTTGAAAGGAAACCTAAATCCAATATCAATTAAGAGCAATACCAGTTATACAGTTACAAGTTAGCATGACCTTTACGTGCGATTTATTCTATTCTAAAAAAAATATGGACCTCTGCCCTTTTAACTATCAAGCTTATCGAATTACTTCTATTTGATCTATCCGGGATACTATAACAAGCATGACATAAAGCAAGAAAGCAGCCAATTATCTGTTAATGAGCTTTCCCAGGAGTTTTAGATTGACTTGCTTCGATAGAGATCAATCTTAAAAGCTTCTCTATTTACTGGAAACAAATTACTTTTGTAAACTTGTAAAAGCTCTGTCTTAAACTTAAAGAAACTTCTCAGAAATCTACATACATTATGACAGCTAACAAAAAGGGAATGGGCAACCAACTCCTTTAACTCACTAAAACCCTTTAAATAAGGAATTGAAAAGTACTAAATTAAGTCAATACTTTCAAAAAACTGATAAGGATAAGGATCCAGAAGAACTATGCCAAAAAAACCGCTCTACTTTTTATGCCGTAACGTCCCTTTAAAGCGTCTCACCTTTATAGTAAATAAACCCTGGCTGGCGATACACAAGAACTCCTTTGCCTTCTATCATCAAGATAAACTAACTTGCTTACAGGAAAGAAAGAGATGCCTCAATTAGAACACTGCAATCCCAACAAGGAATACACTACTAATTTCTAGTTAGGAATCTCACAAGAATACAATTAATAGAGTTCCCTCGAATCCAAAGAATCCACTCTCAAGGAATACTGGAACTTGAAAACCAAAGCAAATAAAGCCAGGAATTGCTCCTTCATAAACTAAAACTAGAACTTCTTTCACTTGAGTTTACTGGCCTGGAAATTGATTCCTAACCTCTTTACTCAGAAATCGGAAACCTGGAAACATAATAAACTGACTTACCCATACCTTATTTACTTACTTCCTCATTCATGACTTATTCTTATTCAGAGCTATTGGAGCTAGAGTTAGAGAATAAAGAGAATAATTAGTAGTAGGAGAGAGACATCAGGAGTATTGTATTCCCTGCCTTAGGTGTATTGGTCTTCTAAGAACCTGTGCTTCTTGTAAAACAAAGGTATCCGATAGCTAGTATACTATTATAGTAATTGTTTTAAGAAGAATTCCCCCAAAAGAAAGATTTTAGTTCTCATGGGATTTCTTTCCTTTTTGTTTTTAGTGAAAGTCTTTCTCAGTAAGTAAAGGAGTTGCTTTATTTATAGGAGAGACTTATCAAAGAAAAGTAGCTATAGGCCTACCGTAGAAGTCTTTTTTCCTGGATCCAAAAGTAGCCGTGAGAAGCACAAAAACGTTTAGGATTGCACAAGGTAAGTCTTCCGGGGGGCTGCCCTGTCCTATCTATGAAAGGAGAACTCCCTTTTGCCGGAAGTAAAAACATACCTTTCAAAATTCAAAAGTTACTAAACGTCGTTATAACGCACTAACTAAACAGGACAAGAAGGTTGTTTTTAATAATTATATGTGTCTTGAACTTATATAGTAGAATTCAATTTTATTTCTCGGTAAAGTCCTCAATGAATATAATTGGTATAGTTTACGCGATTTGATTAGAAATGTTCTCAAGCATATGGGAACCTAAGTTCGTCGTAGTAGTGCTCTCACATTGAAATATAAGAATCCATTTGGATCCGGTATGTCTACCCCAATCTTAAAAAGTGAGTCCTTAGACTGGGATTTTCCCGAGCAAAGGCGGCTTGTTAACAATCATAAAGATTGTACTACGGAATTTCCTATTATATCTTTTTAACCGCCCTTTGCCTTGAATCTTATTCAAAGTGAACGGAAAGCCTCAAGATTCTTTGTGGTATACCGACGTGTTTCCAGCTTCTGAGAGTACTAAAATGGTAAATGTCTTAAAAACTACTCGTAAATCAAATATACTAGAAGTGCCCTTAACAGATATAAAAGGGCATCTCATCACTCTTGCGAGCTTCTTTAATTAGTGGAGTTTAATCTTGTAGTCCAAAACCAGGCTCACATACAAATAAATTCATATTTTACAGGAGATTCCATATGTAGATCAGTAAATAACAAAAACGCCTCTCTGTACTACAAGGGGCCTTTAGCTAAGGGGTAAGAAAAAATTCGAACACTTTTTAATAATCTACAAAAAATTTATAGAGCATATCACACGTTAGGCACTCAATATTTAACCTTATCTTTTGGGTTATGTCATGCAGAGAATATACCTATAAAAAGGAGTTTCGAGTCTCACTCACTACCGAACACCAAAAGCCTTTGTCAAAAAGAAATCTTTATTTAAAAATTTTATACTCACCCGAGCAATTAGTAGCAAAAGAAGCTTTCTCGAATCTTAAGAGTTTTTCATAACATAGGCTAAACCCAGGTTTTAAGTATACTTTATTTTAGGAATCCACCTTTTTCTTCAATACTTTGAACTGGAGGTTTTTTTATTCATTGCAGAGTTCTAGCATACTTTTTCCCCCCTTAAAAGGGCTAGTCCAGACAATTTTTCTATCCTTTTATAAGGTCACAATTCCGATATTTAGGGCTTCCTTTTTATATAAACTGGGTCCTCGTTTTAGCTAGATATTTTTATTAAAAAAAACTCTCAATGGAGTTAAGGTATAACCTGATATAGGATTTCTGGTTTAGTTTTATAGAACAGAACTTAATGCGCATAAGGGAGGGTATCTACACTCTATAACATAAGTGCTCCCTAGGTAAGTAAAACTTATTTGACAACAAAACGCAGCTTACTAAACGTACAATACCTCTGAAAAGTCAGGGGCAACTTGGGGTTTAACACATAGGGTGTACATAAGAATTGCTTATATAGTAGAGATATTTTCCAAATATTATGATAAATTACAAAGCTGTAGTCGAAAAACCAAAGGGTAGTAAACTCAGGCAATTAGGTACTTGTTGTAATATTATTTACATGGGTAGAGTTCTTAGCAAAAAAAGTACATTAAATTTGTGTACCCTCTAAAGGAAATAAGGGTATAATGCACACCGGGACTCGATAAAAGTCTCCTAAGATAATTTGTATAATTACTGCGGGAAACACTTAAAATAAATAAAAACCTTATCCCCTATAATGGGAACTGTGGGCATCCCTCTAAAAAAATTTTTAATTACAGAGTTTTATCAAGTAGGGTCGTTTATAACTAGATTACTAGGATACAGGGGGTTGTATAATAGAGTATAAAGGCACTTAAGGAGTTCCCCCTTTTTGAATATTGGAACACACACATAAGTATAGAGATACTGTGGATTCCGCAAAAGGCACCTTTTTATATTCTGACATAGAACAGGATTACTACTTCCTTTTTAATTAGACTCTCTACTGGAGGAACTTCTTCGATAAATCCAAGAGAAAATCTATTTAATATACGAGTACAACACAAGACATAGCATAAATCTTTTGAGCCACCCATCCTTATTTACGGGAATAAACAGTTAGTTATTGCAATTCACCTAGTATATAAAGAAGGTTTTTATGGTATCCCCCTCTTAGAAGTGGAGGCCCGCTTATATAGAAAGAAATCTTTTAAAGTTAATTTTACTAAGCTACTAAGCAAGGAGTTCTAGGAATGTCTGAGAGGTTAAAGCTTTTTAAATCTATTTCTAAATATAAATAAATCACGGGTTCGAGTCTCATTCCATGTAAATTCCTAATATTCAAATAAGGGAAATATGCGAGGTAAACTAAATTACAACTCTGCAGGATTTTTCTTTATTAAGGGGTAACCCTTTAAGTAAGCGAAGCGAGGTAGTGAAAGCTTCTATATTTTAATTGTAATATCTAACTTTGTTTATAAGCTTTTTTCCACAGTCCTATCCTATTAGAGGGTTCTGTGCCCAAAAGTTCACCTTCGGGTTACCTTTATTAGCAAGATCTAGAATGAAGATCGGAATTCCCCGGGTTTACTCTTAGTTAGAGTATCCATAAAGTAGATAGTTATTAGACTAAAAACGAGGTCCGTTTATTTTTCTGGTTAAAAGTTCTTCTTAGAAAAAACTGTTTAAGAGTGCCCTTGCTTCGTATAGAAAAACTCTCCTCTAGATCATAAGTATGAAAAATATAAGCATCACATTACTAGTCATATATCAACGCCCTGGTAAATGCTTATTGCCTTTTTTATACAACTAATGAGAACTTTGCCTACCTTAATCTGGTAACAAAAACAAAAAGAAGATGAAAAATTCCTTTGGGGAAGTAAAAGCTTACATAGGATTTGCATATTTGTAGCTCTTCTAGAACGTTTTTGGAAACTTAGATTGTAATACACTCGGGTACTTGTTTAAGAACTTTTACTTTATTAAAACTAAAAAATCCCAAAAGATTGAATGCGGTTTTTTGTGCCTTAAATGCACTGCTATACCTCAAGTATAAAAAAAAAAGCCTTCTCTACTAGGGCGCGCTTCTTATAATATAATATGAATAAGAGACCCCTCTAAAATTACCTGTTTGTTGCCTCACATCTAAGGAATAAATTCGTTCCATTCGCAAACATTCAAAAAGTAAAGGGTTATAAAGGACTGCTATAGATAAGGCCTTATCCGAGGCCCTCGTAGCGAGTAAGTGAATTTGATTAAAGGCCTGCCTCCCGGACTCCTTTTTGTATATCCGATATAAAAATCCCTAGTCAAACCAGAAAACAAGCTAAGAACTGGAGAACTTCCGCTTAAAATAAAAATAGAAGAGGCAGCCCGGTAAAGGTATCCGAAGAGGTACTTCTAAATAGAGAGTAATAGAAAAACGTACTTGGGTATACTTGTATTACATGATTAGTTAGATAAAGAGTTCCCTTTTTATTAGAACACAAGGGTAAACCTCGCTAGGCTATCCCTGAGTAAATACATAACCCGAGACTACTAAAGTTCTGTACTTTTTTCAAAACAAGAAGCACCCTACACAAGGTAACTCAGTTTCGGATTTTTCTCGTAGTCTAAATCTGAACAGCCAGAAAAGTGACTTTCTCTTCTCTAAGGCCTGTTTTTTTGTCCTCTTTTTTCTCTCTCGAACAAGTGTTTCTTTTGGTATTATCTTACAAAAGGTATGCCTGTCTCGCCTTAGAGCTTTATCTAATTTAATTGCAAAACGTAAAGGCCCGCGCCACTCTGTTATTAGTTTTACAAGGGTACTAAAAAAGGTACTGCTCTAATAAATCTGAGAGGAAACTCTCGCTTGCTAAAAGTCTTTAGGAAGGCTTCAGTTTTTGATGTCATCATAGGTGTGTAGTAAAAGGGGATTTTTCCGTACGAATTTTATAAAAAAGCGTACAAAGAAAATCTTTCTTATTACTTTATTTTTAGGAGTTTGAGGTAAAGTTCCAAAAGAGTGCTGTAGAGTTCCCTTAGAATAATTTTTTGTTACTGATCCATACCCTACGAAAAAGTAGTAGTTTTCAACTAAATCTTATAAAATAGGGGTTTCTCAGATAAGGGGTGTAAATAAAAAAGGACTCTCTTGAGGATTTGCTAATGCTGAGTTTTGTTTCCTTTTTATAGAGTATACCCTCAAAAGTCCCAGTAAAAGCCTTTTTTATTTTTATACATATAAGTTTAAGCTAATACCTAAAAAAGGCAGAGGAGCTTGTTTATTGGCAAAAACTTACTTGTACCAGAAATTTTTTTACATTTTCTATTTCTGAGCTTACAGGACATAAGTTTTATCCTCTTATTATTAAAAATCTTACAGTATAAGAGCTCCTTTAACAAGTGATTTGTAGAATGGTCGAGTAGTTATAGTATTGCAAAAGAGAATTCTAGGCCCTCTCCTCGCATTTATTTCTTGAACGGGGGTTCCTTTTTTAAGATTAAGAACAGCATATCTTATTTTTTTGTTTGGCTAGTCTAAAGTTTACTTTTATCCACAAGCCCTAGTAATCTACAAATTCACTTGCGAGGAACCGCTTTAGACCGGTAACAGGTCTCGGGAACGCTAATAAAAGAAAATTTCTTTGTACGTTTTTCTAAAAGAGAAGAACTGCCGGGTTGTTTCCTTACTACAAAAGTATTTCCTATATCCTTTATCTTCCGCGGGCTGATTTATTAGAATATAAAAAAATTCCTTTATTTCTTGTGTCTATAGAAGTGTGTACCAGATTACACCTAAGCAAATATATTAATATTAAAGGAGTACCCTTTTTAGGTAATACTTAGTCTCTTCTCCTAAAGCTTTGTATTTCTATCCTTAAGGGACTCCTTATTAGGGACCTGACTACTTGGAAAGCTCTTTTCAGTTTAATAAAAACAGTTAGGAAGGACTCTTAAAAAAAAGGTGTCCTTAAAACAATTAATAAAATGAAATTGGGACTTACGGGCCCTTTACATTTAAGAAAGACCCAAAGGAATTCTTATACTGTAATCTCAAAGATATAGGGAGTATCTGTTCAAAAGAGTAAATTAAGCATATATAAATTACTACTGAACTTAAAACTGTCGTTATTTTCCGACGGAGTGAAGCTCTTTTTGAACTATGCAACCTTTTACCACGGGATAATTGCATTGGTAAGGCGTGCCAGAAAACTTTTATAGAGAGCCCTACCTCAACAGTAGTCCTAAATTTTGTCGGTTAGTACTCATACTTTTCTTGTTTATTTAGAACCTATAGAAGTCTCTCTATCTGAAATCTGAAAGAAAAAACTCTTAGACCTGTAAAACTCTTACTTAGCAGAGCCTGTAAATACCCAGGAAAGTACCCATAAACAGGTTTCAAATGGACTTTATTTACTTTACCGGAAAACCCAGAATTCTAATTTGTATTTGTAAAAGCAATCCTCCCTTCAAAAAAGATCTAATCTTTATATAAAAATTTTACTTTTAACTGGAACTAGAAAGAATCTCCCTTGACTTGAAAAGATTCCTATTAAAGAAATTCCTTATAATTCCATTTTATCTATTATTTAGCGAGATCCTAAAACCTGGGTACACAGAAAAATCCCCTATTGATTTTAAACCTTTCTTCAGGAGCTTACTAAAAAAACTTCCCAGGGAAATAGAAATAGTACGGAGTCCTAAGCCTGTTATGATGGCATAGAAACTGGATTCCCAACAACTTTGAATTGTTCTAACCAATTCTTAATTTCCTAACCTAACATTTCTTGACTGTACCAATTAAATTAAATTAAATAGAAATCCCTAGAACCCAATCATGATCACCTAAAAAGACCCTTCTAAGCTAGGAAACCCCTCCCCTCATTTTAGTCTTAAATTATACTGTATTAGATAAGAAATTGTTTAAATTGTTACTAGGGCAATACCAAAAATCGTGGGTTATAAAAGGTCATTTAACGAGGGAAAAGGGCTTTGACGGAGGGTTAATTTTGTCAATTTTGGTGTTTTTCAAGCACAAAAGTGTTTAGTTAGGCAATATTGCCAAGAAAAAAGACAGTATAGATAGGATGGGTTATGATAGGCTATTGGGAGATGGTAGCAACACTATATACCCCGACTGGAGCATAGCGGAGGGAGATACTGGGTTACATCTACATCTAATAGGGTAATGAGCACATATACATACACAAGGGTAACCTATGACCCTAACTTCTTTTTGTTTTAGCATACCTTCGTGCAGAAGCACTAGCAATACCCCTAACCTGTTGCCTCTTCTTAAACTTCCCTGAGATCCCTATCCCGTTAAAGCTAAATGAAATACCCAGCACCAAAAATAAGCATAAAAACTTCAGAATACCGGGGTTCTTAAGCCCAATACCTATACCTAGAACTTTGAGCTAGACCTTGAAGGACTTGGTGTTTATGGGCTATAAAATTAGCAGTAGTAGGTGGTAGCCCTGGTAGAGACTTATACCTTTTACAGGCCTCTTGGGAGAAGATTAAGACAGGGTACTTTGTCTTATGTAGCTAGCGTAGCTTGTAGTTTTTTTCTTTTGGAGTTTAGGAATCTATGAGATTTTTAATAGTAACTACAGGTTTTACTCAGCTTTCTATCTAATCTAAAATGCTTTATCCGCAGTTTAGGTACTCTGTAGTTTGTACATTTAACCAAGAAAGAGGTATTACCCTTAATTATAGATATGGACCTCCGCCCTTAACAAAGTTTTAGAAGTTCTTGTCTTTAATCTTTTTATCTACTTCGTTTAATGGGATGGATCCTAGCATGACATAAAGAAAGTTCCCTTAATTAAAACCTTTAACTTGCGAAAGGAATCCTAATATCTTAACTTAAGATCTAAAAAAAAAAGAGAAGGAGCCGATTCCTTATAATTAATTACCCGAAACTATACTATAGATTAAAGCTTACTCGCTAGGAAACATAAACATAGAGAAACTCTCAAGGGAATTTTACCTTACTTAAATTGCACAGGTATAAAAATATAAGTGTGAATTTACTGTTTCCGCATCCTTGCACGTAAATAGAAATAGGTGTCTGACATTCCGTTTTCTTGGGGCAGCATTACCTGTTAGAAATAATATAGAACAGAACCCAGGGAGTCTTTTTGCATCGCATAGAGGGCCTTAGACCAAAAAGCCTTGCTAGTCATATTCAAATTTGATTGGACTTTAAGAGAGAGTCTAAGAAAAATGGCATTGTTAATTACTTTTTACGACTCTTTGGTAATTTAGTCTGTCTAATAGTTCAAGCATCTAACTTCAGAAACTTTGTAAGGTAAAGTCGTAGCCTAGGTAAGGGCTAAAACAGGAGCATAAGGGGATTTGAACCGACGGCGTTGATACCCCAAAAATCCAATAAGGGGGGTATATGCCCTCTCACGGATCGAAATCTTTTATAAGGCTTTAGTGTATTGAAATTTCTAGATTGATAGAAAAGATTTTATATGTTCTAGGTTAAACTGTTAGGAAGATTTTGCTTTGAATAATTTGAATAAAGAGAATGTATAAAGAATTTTGGTTAAGGCTAGTTAAGGTTTCTTCACGAGTGAGAGTTCTAAACGGACTCAATTCGAAACTTGTATCCATTACTGTTGAGTACAAATCTCCCTGACCCATCTAATAAGAGTAAAGTAGGAGGAATCCGAGGAAAGTTAGATGCCATTGAATGGAGAAGATTATATACAGTAAACATAAAAGGGAAAGCTAGCCATAAAAAATACACGGCCTTTTCTTATAAATAATAAATAGACTCTTATACAGCAATGTAATGCACAAATGGAATTCTAAAAAGACTTTCTTAACCTAGTTCTATTTAAATATTAAAACTTCTATCTACAAACTAAAAATCCAGTTTCCTTTCCTAACAAGAAGCTGAAGCTTATAGAAGAAGACACTAGCTTAAGGGAATCCTAAAAAGAAGAGTAAGCCAGGTCTAGCCCCTAAAACTTATAATAAGAGGGGCATAGCTTCTCTATAGATACAGAGTAAGATACAAAATTTCCTAGCTATGAAGAGTCTAGCTCATAAAAGAGAAGTCAGAAGTCTAGGCCTAGGTCAGTGGGTGGGGATATAGGGTATGCATACTAACTCATAAAACTATTATACAAGCCTCGGGATTTTTGTAGGTAAGAGTTTTCTATCCTCTATTATAAACGAAAAAAAAGACTAGAAGATTTCTCCTTAAAACAAGAGTAACTATGAAAACGGGTAAACTCACTAAAGGGTTACTTTCTTGCTTGTTTAGTACTTTTCTGTATCTGTAACCAAAGTAAAAGAATACAAAAACCTACAGAGTTCTAAAAAAAAAAAGGAGCTTTGTTTTTCCTGTCTTAGGGAGCTTAATTGTATGTAATTTGAATTTGTACAAGTTTTTTAGGGAGTTCCAATATGGATATGAACTGCAAGGCATTGAAGCAAAAGTCATGAGTTTCCAGTAAATTTAGTCCAGTGAAAGTCAAATGTTTGCGGTCAAGACAGAAATTTTTCTATCTAACTAAGTAAGTTCTTCTGAAAAAGATCTGCATTCTTGATTCTATAAAGGCCTTGTTATACAAACACTCTAAACTTAGGATAAATTGCATTCTATACAGTAACTTCGAGAATTTTCGATAGAAGTAAGTTGGAAAGTTTTTTTCTTTCTGTTGGTTAAAAGGTATCTTTTATGTTCCTTAAACTATTTTACATTAAACCTTCCTCACTAATGTTCTGGTCGGGATTAGAGACTATTACATTCTACCTACTCTAAGGCCTTATCCTCCATAGCGATAACCCCTACTGGGCTAGAGGGATATACCTTAAAGCTGAAAGTAGTACAGCTCCCATCCTAGGCACAGTCCCTATAAGCTATATTGTATACTATATACTATAATATAAACGACTACTATAGAAATAAGCATAAGCAGTAACTAAATACTCATTAAAGAGCAACCCATATACTACTAGCTACAAGACTTGCTTACAATTAAGAATCTAGCTCAGAACTCCTTATATTAGGATCCCTTTTAGTCTATACCGTAAATAGAAAAGTTTAGCTGTTAAACGAAGAAGAACTCGAAAAGCAAGAAAGAAACCTAGTCCCAATCTGGGCCATTAAGTCTTTTAGAAATTCCGCATTTTGAGGTAGAAAATAAGAAATTTAGGAGGTGTTTAATATTTCAAGACAAGTAGACAGGTTTTAAATCGAGGGAGTTGTAAAAAGCAATCCATTAAGTAGCTACTAAAATCTTGAGAAATAGGGTTAAGTTATAGCTCTATAAAGCGAGGTTTCGTTTTTCCTACTCTATTCATTTGGGTGTTAAGGGGGTACTGTTAAGAGGAAAAAGACAGGCGCAGTTACAGAATATAGAAAAGCTCTAAGGAATTTAAGAAAAGTTAGGGGTTATAAGAAACAAGTTAAGGTATAAGTAAAGCCCCTAAGGGTGTTGTGTTCTTATAATGTAAGTAGGTTTTAACTGTAAGACTTCTGGCAATTAACCCGCTTCGGCAAAAAGGGCGCTATCTTTATACAATTAAGGTTCGTATCCTCTTTAAATGATAAGAACAGAGAGCGGGAATTTCATAGGTATTGAGATTCTTAAAGAAGTAGGGCTGCAGAAAAGAGGTAGTACAAAACAGGTATGAAGAGAAAGAATCTACTTCTAAGAGAGCTTTTACGAGAAGGGGATTCAGATTAAGAAAGCATTTCTGAGCTACAGGGAGTGGAAGTAAGTATTTCCTTTACAAAAAGAGATCAGAAAGCAAGACGTTGGATGTTATAGTATAAGGTTGACTAAACTAGGATTATCATGCACTTCCCTTCGTCCGGGGCTAGGGTAAAAACTGTATCTATTATCCCTAAAAGGTTTGTTTCCTCTCTATGTCAGTAACTCCAAATCCAAAAGCAAAAGAGGCAGTTTACCTAGTAAGAACACACTATATAATACACTTTTTATTACTATCTAACTAATATAAGATACAAGAACCCTTGGCAAGTAAAAAGGGCATCAACTCCCCCCGGATTTTGGTTACCCAAAAGGGGAGGCGCTGCTTTATTGCTTATGAAAGTTACGTTTTGCCTTTGATTTTTATATTACAATTCAGAGACGGGAATTCCTAAGGCGTGCCTTATAACCCGAATTCTATTTCTCGAGCCTTTCTTTGGACGATTCACGGCTACTTTTACTTATATATATTCTTGTATTATTACTTTTGGTTATAAGGTTTTAGGGTATTTATTCAAAGGCAGAATATAGGGGAACACACATATTTGTAATATCCGCTAAGGGATACTCCCACAAAAAAGAAAGAGACCCTGTAATGAAAACCTTAAATATTTAAACAGACCGCCGGCAAAAAACGGGTTTTAACACCAAAAACGAAACTCGGAGTAAAGGTATATGAAAAGAGGTCTCCCGACTCGATATGTACTTGAGTAAGGACAGTCTAGAACCCATTATATCTCAAGGCTTTTCTTCCTATAGAATTCGGCTTATTTTCGTAAGGACTTCTTTCAAAAAAAAAATGTTAATAACCTCTACTTGGGCTTAAGGCCATACACAGATCCGGGGAATACCTTACTCTAGCTCTAGATTGGGGTGCTCCAGCTGGAACTTTTTATTAGTATTTTCTTTTTAGTCTAGTAACTCAGCAGAAGTTTTAGCCGTGCGGTACAATACAATTATAGTGGAATACTGAGTTTACCTTTTCGAGCAAATACCGAGTTCCTAGGGTTAGAGCCTTGTTATTTTTATTCAGTAATATTAAAGAGTTTTTCTAATATGTAGTTATTTGTTTCCTTATTTATTAGGAAAGTTTCTGTAAAGACCTACCCGAGAATGACTCAATCTGGTTATAAAGTAATCAAAAGGAAATTACAAGGTTTACTCTTTTATTTTCTTAATTCAGCCCAGAAAATGAACCTTACATACAAGTAAAGTCTACTTTAGAATCTAGAAACTTTTTCTATTTCAGCCAAAAACCTATACTAGGAACTTACTACTCTAAAGTAAAGGGGGCGCCCCGCTCGTCCTGAAAATACTCAAATTCAAATTACGCCTTTATATTTGAAAACTTGTGGATCGCAGTATGAATATATAGGATCCTGCCTTATATTTTTTATTATCCATAACTATAAAAGAACAAGTAAATCCCAGATTTAGCCTAAATTAGCGAATTGAAGTCACCCCTCTTAGCTAGGCTTTTCACTTAAATGTCAATTATTCCTTAACTTAATTAGAAACGCTTCCGTTTATCATACATTTTGAACTTTTGGCGCCCTCAAATATTTTAGGAAAACTTAACTAAAGAAAGCGTCCTCTCGGTCCTGCCAACGATAAATGAAAGAGCTTAAAAACCTTCGGAAGATATAACTTAAATTTTCGTTACAATTGACTTCATTGCTCTTTACTGGCTAGATAAGTACTCTTTTTCTAGAGGCGTGCCAAAGCTTTATTCTTTATTTATTATAAAATTATAAAGTAACGCTGTATATTTAACCCGAGTTTTATACTAAACCGAGAGTTTCTAGGGAACACCTTTTATTTCGTGCTGCTGTCTTATCTTAAAAATTGACTTACAAGGATATTTCTATTTATTTCCTAAATTTATATAAAATTTCCTATCTAAATAGAAACGGGAAAGTAAAAGCGAATTTGTCGGCATTAAGAAAGAGGAGCCTTTGGCACAAAATATAAATTTTTTTTGTTTATAGGATTAATTTCTCCGAGCTCTGCTTTAGGATATCTGATACTCTTATCTTATAAAAAGCATCTAAAAAGTTATAGAGAAGCTAGGGATTCGTGAGTAAGCGTAATTAGAATAACTTCGAAAGATTAAGATTCTACCTTGTTGACTAAACTAAAGAAAACGAATTTCAATTCTTATTTTCGTTAGCTTGTGCACTTTTCTCCCCCTGAGTATAAACCCTTTTAGGAAAGTGTCCTTGTATAGATACTTTTATTGTCTTTATTCTGCAGTCTAGTAAACCCGGGGTGTTTAAACTTCAAAAAGACTGCCTAGCTCTCTACCTTTCAGAATTTGGACCTAAAAAATCTTCTTTGATCCACGGCTTTTAGGTTATCTGAAAAGGAGATTTAGATAAAATAAAATATATAGTAAACAAGAATTCTCCTTTCGGATTTATATGCTGTAGGGTCGGGCAGAGAAAAGAAATTCTTTTAATTTACAGAAGTGTGCTGAAGAAGGATCTAAAACAAGGAGCTCTGCTTAATGTGAATTGCCTTTTTGATTCCCGAAAAAAAAATTTTATGTATATCTGTGTCATTTGTCTCCCATACCAACCAAGAAACTTTAACTCTGTTTAATCCACCTTACGATACTAGAAAAGCTAGTTAAATGTAAAGTTACGCCTTCGGTATTTACGCAGTAGAGCTGTAGCAGGAATTTTTACTTTTTTGATGCATCGCCTACGTAAAAAGGCTAGACAACTAATAAATATGAAACCAAATAATAGAAAAATCGCTATCTAGAATAGCTTTACCAGTTCAGCTGCTAGTGGATTTACCTTCTCCTTACTAGAATTCTTACAACCTTTAAAACAGCTAGACTTCAGTAGACTTACTTACATATACTTATCTTAAAAATTCCCTGTTAAAGTGGGCTAACCTTAAAAAAGTATCCGAAGCAACAAGAAAGTAACCCCTCTTTTATGTCTTGGGAACTCTGACTCCTTTGAATTTACTTTGATATACAGGAACTCCGCTGGAGAACTCTTACCAAATTATTCCTTTAGTAGCACGGAATCTTGAAGAATCCCTTAGCCAAAATGACCCTAGAACACTTTTTAAACTAACAAAGGGGAAAGCCTTCTTTAGAATATGGAAAACTCTTCCTGCTTCTGTAACTAATCCAGTATAGGAATTCTGATTTGAAATAGACGACGATTGAAAACGAACTAGATAACCCTGGTTACTACTCTTTAATATAACTCTCTTATTCTTTTTATTAAATTAGAGTGTATGGGGAATCCTTGAGTTCAACTATCAAAAAAACTGCTGACTTACCTTCAAACCTACCTATCTACTGGAGTTCTACAGACTTTTGTGTCCTTGCTAGAAACAAAAAGATTTAGCTTCAGTTCTTTATATTCCCTAAACTCAAATAACATACATTTTAAGTAAAGCGTTTCCACAGGGTTGCAATGGATATGGGTTAAATAGAAAATTGCTTTTGTTATCTAGAATAGCGTTTATCCCTAGTTTACGAGTATACGGGTTTAAGTCAATATTTCTTATGTTTTTTCGTTATTTACTTTTCCCTGTTTTTATTAGCAATCCTAAGGAGCTCTCTTTAATAGATTGGGCCTAAAAGTAAAAGAAGTCTTATTAAATTTTGTTAGGTATAACGAGGTTACTTACAAAAGCGGCTTTCTAAGTTACAAAGAAGCTGTTCCTGTATTTACATCAATTTAAGTCTCCAGAGGCCTTTTTACACATTTGTGAGGTTATAACCTACTACTTTTACTGTTCCAGACCCTACTATAAGCAGAACATTAGGAAACACAGGCTACCCGTTAATGAACTTACCCTTTTTTAAGACTTTTTGAATTGACTTCTTTATATATAATATTACTTAACTACAGGGAAAGTACTACAACTAACAGCAAAAAAAGGTCCCTTATTACCTTGATTTACTCTCCTAAAAGGCCTTTAAGCTAGAGTACCTGCCTTATAAAAGCTGTATTCTTATGCCCTACACGCCTTTCTTATGGGTATTCCTTTAGCTTACTCCTTATTTACTAGACCTGAACTCTGTATCTTGATAGCCCTCGTAGTCTTAGGAGCTTCACCTATACTTTCCTAGTCGCTAGACTCTTATCTTATGAGTTCTATCTGTCTTATAACCTGTACTATTGTATTTATTAGGGATTTCCTATTCCATTCTAATATTTCATCAATTAAAATGACTTATCTTATAGAGAATCTTTCATTAAAGCCCCCTTTTTATCCTTACAGTCTTTCTTACTTAAACGAATTCATAAAAAAAGGATACCTGATTCCTAGCTTATAAATAAAGTACTCCCTTGGCACAATCATAAAGACCTTCTTCATTTATTATAGTGTTGCTTCAGAAAGATAATACTAGACTGCCTTCCTTTTAGCTGTACACTAGGTCTTTAAGGTTCCCTAGACTAGGGTTGACTCACAACCTATCCCGGATCCCATGCGGATTATTACTAAAGTGTTTAGACAATTTCTGCTACTTTTCTTTTATATTCTGGTATCAAATT
>JAYMTK010000446.1:0-22452 GCA_036897405.1 Pelargonium myrrhifolium
AAAAAACCCGTATGAAAACCGTCCGGACCCGACGCTTTCCAAGGTTTCATATCAAACAGAGCTCGCTTGACCTCATTCTGAGTCACAGGTCTAATCAGTTGCTCAACATCCCCAGAATCAACTACCTCTACATTTTATATACTATGTTTCAGTGTTTTTTTTTTTTTGTATGTCTTGAACTTAAAATGGATTCTTGGTTTTAGATGAGACAATACATAATACATCAGAAAATTGAATTTGAATTAATTTAGATTACTACGTCAAATGAAGGTTAGATATGTTTAGTTTATTACCTATATGGTTCATTAGTTAGTAAAAATATTTGGTTCATGAGGATGTTATGGCAGAATTGAGAGATTTTAGAGATGGAATTGATCTTGCTTTATCCCTTAATGATGATAGAGTTATTTTTGAGTTTGACGCTAGCAGTATTTCTGATCTCTTTTATAATGTGGATTATTCCACTCATCCTCTTCGTTCGATTATATTGGAGTGCAGGGAGAAGTCTAGTACTTTCGCTGATTTTATTCTCCTAAAGATCGACAGAAGAGCTAATTTAGTAGCTGATTTTTTAGCTCGTTTCTGTTTCTCTAATTCAGCTACTAGCAGTAGTTTTATTATCCACCCGCCTGTGGGTGTGGCTCCTATTTTGTTGTATTACTTGAACTTGATCCCAACTTCTGCTGATTTGGGTTGGATCCCCCCTTGATTAATGCTATCTGGTTTGTTGAATCATAACAAAAAAAAAATATATTAATTAAACATTTAAAAGAACATCAAATCGTAAGCAAATTTTTGAATTTAGTTTCCTCATTTGAAATGTTTTAAATGTCAATCATATACATCGAACTGTAGTGTATTAAAAACATAACAAAAAATTATAAATTTTATATTTCTTGAAATGAAATCATGGAAGTGAAATAGAACGTTGACTCGAAATGATTAGGTTAAAACATTACAAAATCATTGAAGTGACTTTAAAAAAAATTATTGAAGTGAAATAAAAATTCGAACACTTGGCACCGCATCTCTAATCATATTAACAATACTTTTTGTTGTAAGTTTAATACTCGTGCAATGCACGGGATCAAATACTAGTCCAAGCAAAAACCAAGATCATCTTTCAACTCCCTAACTTATCTCAAAAAGTAACCACCCCAAATCAATGCATCGAACGATAGAACTTGTAGTATGGATCTAAACCCGCAAACATTTAAAACTCAATCTGATTCTAATCGAATTAGACCAAGTTTGTAAATGGATCAAACAAATTTGTTTATATTGCACTAAATTTTAAATTTTATCCTATTTGTTCAGCAAGTACAACTCAAGTTTCTTTAATATCGAATTTTTTGCAAAATCTGGATGCTAACTTTTACTATTGTACTCTAAGTAACTACAAATGCTAATTTCAGATGGAATTAAGTAATTACCACTTCAAGTAAGGTTTAATTAATTAATAAGTTGAGGGCGCGGACAATTTTACCCTCAATACAGAAAGAAAATTGGAAATCACGGATGGAGAATATTGGCAGCGAAGAACGTAACACACCGTATCACGCCTCCTTCTGTTCAACGTATAAATATAAATATATTATATATATAATTTAAGCAATATTGTTATAATTAATAGCATAATACTTAGAGTATATTATTATATTATATTTATTTACAACCCCTGATCGCTTCAGCTATTTCATGTCGGCTTGTTCACTTAACAGTAATCAAACCAAAAATTAACAAAAGCTGTCTTTGCTCTGCTTTGCTTTGCTTTGTGCAAGCTTCTGATTTCCCGGCGACAATTCAGTTTCCAGCTCTCTCTCTCTCTCCTGATTTTTCCATTTCTGTAATCGATTTCTGAGCTTAGGGGAGTTGATGGTTAGGGAGGTCGAGGAGGAGGAGGAGTTGGTTGCCCTGAAAGTGAAGCCTAAAGTGCTTGGAAATGGATTCAATGTGGATACTATGACTTTATGCTCAACATTTTCAAAGTGATTCTTAAAGGGTTTTTCACAAAGTTTTTTCTTTTTTTCTTTTTCCTGGAGGAGAGAGATACTGCAGGAAATTTTGGGAAATGGGTTGTTGTTGGTGGAGTTGAAGAAGAAATAAGGTTGATATATTGGGTTTTTTTTTTCTTCTTCTTTTAAGGGTGTTTGCTGGTATTTGCCACCATGAAGGTTCCTTCAAATGGGTTCTTGGCAGGTGCTGGAGAAGGTGCCTCACTCTCTTCAATCTCATACTTTTTTCTTTTTCATTCACTTGTGTGTGTATTGTATTGGTTGGTTTTAGCTTTGATTATTTTATTTACTTTCTCTGAGATTGTTGGTTTTCTTGAATTTGCTGAAGATTTGGTTGTGCTTAATATCTAAAAGCTTGTTTTGGTATGGTCTTTCTCTTAGCTCTCCTATGTTTTTTGATTCTTGTATGTTCATATTAAGGTATGCTTGTTGTATTTTATGTTTACCAGAGGTATTGGGTGAAACCCCATGATATGGATCACACAAGGAGGTTTGTCTTAAAATTGTTGTTACAATTTATTCATTTTTCATTCCTTTACAACCAAATTTATATCTTTGACAGTTTTTTATTTTGAGCCCAAGATTTTGAAATTCTGACCATCTTACTTTCTTTATACTCCGAGCTTAGTTTGATTCAATAATCTAAAGTCATCCCAAACTTTTTAACATATTGGTTTCTAGTCAATGCAGACATATATGATATCAACTGTTCTATTCCCACCTTGAGTTCTTTTGTAATACCATATTTATGTATAATTGTATACATGTATGTGTGCATATATATTCCCTTCTAAATTCAATCCTGTGGTTGTTATGCTCTGCTTGTGGCCAATTGATATGAAGAGCCACCTGAGGTGAGCATGATGGTGTGCTGTTACTACTATAGAATGAAGATATTTTGATGGAGAAGCTCATCTGGTTGACACTATGAGAAGAGGACCCCTTTTGTTTTGAACATTCATTTATTCTTTTTGGTCATTAGTAAATACAATGGTAGCTTTCTGTCAGCCTAATACAAGCGTATTTTTTCTATATGTGATTAGCATATATCATTTATACTATGATTGAATAGAAAAGATAAGAAGATAAGAAGCAGTTTCCTATTTAGCAATACCCTATAATTAGCTTATATGTAAGACATTGGAATTCACAGGTCTTAAGAAACTTCTGGCTTCTTGCACAGCCATCATGTCATAGCTTCTTGGACATCTATCATTAGGAATTGAAAGTATTAACTGACTTTTAGTTTACCATTTGGTTGTATTTTGAAGTGCATATTGTGTAACTTGAGGAAGAACTTCTTGTTATCACTTTCTGTGGCCAGCATGAGTGATATATTATGTATTTTGCCGTTACAGATTTTTATGGACATAGCCACATTTGTTCATTCGAAATTGCTGATAATTTCTGTTTGCTTGATCACAGGAGAGAGGAAGAATATTAATTCAGAGCTATGGCATGCTTGTGCTGGACCACTGGTTTCTTTGCCTCCAGTTGGAAGTCTTGTGGTTTACTTTCCTCAAGGTCACAGTGAGCAAGTAGGTGGCTTTCTCAATAGTTCTTAAGGAGCATGATGTCCTTAGTTCTGATCTCTAATTTATATTCCTGGATTTGGCCACTAAAATTCTCAGGTTGCAGCATCGATGCAGAAGGAGGCTGATTTTGTACCAAGCTACCCTAACCTTCCTTCGAAGTTGATTTGTGTTCTTCATAACGTCACCTTGCATGTATGTGAACTTCTTGAGTTCTAAAGAGCTTTTATTATTTATTTTATACATATTAGTAATTTTGTAGCCGAAAGAAGAGCATAAACTTTTCATGAGTTTCTGGTTGGGTAATTTTATTCACGCAACTTTTTTACTTTGAACCAGGCTGATCCCGAAACTGATGAAGTCTATGCCCAGATGACCCTCCAACCAGTTACAAAAGTAGGTCCACCGAGTACTCCGTGATTTGATGGATATTTGACTAAAACCATGTTTTCGTCCACTTGTTATCATGTGTACTAATGTGAAAGATTGTCTGGAACATCTATCTAACAGTATGACAAAGAAGCGCTATTGGCATCCGATATGGCCCTCAAGCAAAACAGGCAACCTACTGAGTTTTTCTGCAAAACTCTTACGGCTAGTGATACAAGTACTCATTGTGGTTTTTCTGTGCCTGGGAGAGCAGCTGAAAATATCTTTCCCCCTCTAGTGCGTATAATTTTTAAAAATTTGGTCATGCTTTTGATTATTCCTTACCATTCTGTATCTATCCGTTCTGTTGCTTATCTTGAAGCTGTTTGATAGGATTTTTCAATGCAACCCCCTGCTCAGGAGCTGATGGCTAAGGATTTACATGACAATACATGGACATTTAGACATATTTATCGCGGTATTTCCCCTTGCAGAATATTCCTAATTTCCTCTTCCGCTGACATATACCTTCGGTGTTTGTTTGTTTGTTTTTTTTTTAATTTTTGTTTATTAAGTTTAAATAGTGTAAGATTGGAATATAATTATGAGTTTTGTATAACTATACTCATAACCAAGCCTTTCTCAAACTATGCTTTATAAATTTTCCATCCATCAACTGTGTATGATTATCTGCACTTTATTTCACCGGTCATCCAGTTTTACCTTTATTAGCAAGTACTGGCATTTTTTTAGTATATTCTTATTGTTCGCTGTGACAGAGTTTGCTTAGAATAAGACTGTATCTTCCTTGAGAAGTAGTAGGATAGGTTATGTGGCTTCAACCAAAACATATAAAGGAACTTGTATGTTTCTGTGTAAATTCGAAAACAATGAATTCATATATTAAACTGCGGCTCTCGATTGCAGGCCAACCAAAAAGGCACTTGCTTACTACAGGTTGGAGTGTCTTTGTTAGCACAAAGAGACTTTTTGCTGGTGATTCTGTTCTTTTTATAAGGTATGAAATTGGAAAGTGTGAAACCAAATTTCTTCTAGATTACTGTTTCTTATGTCAATGAGCTGAGTAATTCGATTGGAATGTAGGGATGAAAAATCACAGCTTCTGTTGGGTATAAGGCGTGCTAATAGGCAACAGCCAGCTCTTTCTTCATCAGTCATATCCAGTGATAGCATGCATATTGGGATCCTTGCTGCTGCAGCTCATGCAGCTGCTAACAATAGTCCATTTACTGTATTTTACAATCCAAGGTACTACTGCATGCTCTTTAATACTCGAGTGGAATTTGAGATCAACCTCATGCAATCACTTCAGTTTTCTGACTGCATTCAGTTGATTTTAATAGGGCAAGCCCTTCTGAATTTGTGATTCCGTTAGCCAAGTACAATAAAGCAATGTATACCCAAGTTTCTCTTGGCATGCGGTTCAGAATGATGTTTGAGACGGAAGAGTCAGGAGTACGCAGGTACATGGGTACAATCACTGGTATCAGTGACTTGGACCCCGTGCGGTGGAAAAGCTCGCAGTGGCGTAATCTTCAGGTACTGTTCTGCTACACTTAAGGTTTTAATGGATGAATTTGTAGTATGTAGTGGATGAGATTATGTGTCTAAGTGGTGTATATGACATGGATTTCATCTGTATCCTCAGCACCTATTAAAGATTCTTGTTTATGAATACAGTAAAAATGTGCCTTTTGAAGCTCTTTGGTCCCTTATGTGATGTGGTGTGTCTAGGATTTTGTATTGATTCAAATACTTATTGAAAACAACTATTCTTCTATGGATTCAGAAAATCACATGACATATTAGTTATTACTATGTGGTGCCTTTTAGAGTTATTATTATTTTTTATTTTACGCTTGACCCCCAGACTTAGTTTGGTAAAGTGTAGATCATTTAGATGTTAACTGGGGAAGTGAAATTATATTTGAGAATGCAAATCCTGAATTCCTCTTCTGCACACAGCTTACTTTTAATCATCCTGATGGTCAATAGGACTTCTAAATTATAATTACAGTATAAAAAGTGATGATTTCTCTGTTCTTGGTCTGTACTTACTGGATCCATATGGATGATATTCCAATATTGGGCAGTAAAGTGTTCTTGTTTCACACACAGGTGAAGTGAAAATACAATGTCTCTTGAAATAGAGACATCCGAATCTAGCTTATTTAGTCAATAACTTGTTCATTATGATAGGTTGGATGGGATGAATCAACAGCTGGTGAACGTCCTAGCAGAGTTTCAATTTGGGAAGTTGAGCCTGTTGTAACTCCTTTCTATATATGCCCGCCTCCATTTTTCAGACCAAAGTTCCCCAAACAACCAGGGATGCCAGGTAATATATACAACCTTGGTATATTATAATGTGTTCTGACATAATATACATTTAAACTCAAATTTTGGTGTGCATGTGCTAAGATTTTCAACTGTCTTTGTACACTTAGCTGGGATCATAATGTGCATTGAAAGATTTTCAATTGGATGTATGTTGAAGAAAATGTTAGGACGCTACTTTTTCTAGATAACCCATGTGGACATCCTTAGCTATCTGTTGTAGACCTCAAATGTTTTGGGTGTGCCATGATGGAAAGTTTGATCATAGATTATAATTATTGGTTAGATCTTGTTTTCTTCGCCACAAACTTGGTAAAGCTTAAGGTTCATACTTGTCATTATCAATGTTTGTTTTCAATTAGTTCCCCCCACCCCATAAAATGAAGTCCGTTATCTGGGTCTCTTGCTAGAAACTGTATTGACATGGAAGGAACTGCCTTTATTGGTCAGGGCACACAGGGTACTTGTAAAATATTAACTTAGACTAAGATCTGTTTGCATCCCTTCCTGGCCATCGGCCAATATTATCATCAATAATAATTGATTGGAGTACTTTTGCAGATGAAGATTCAGATATGGAGAATGCTTTTAAGAGAGCCATGCCGTGGCTTGGAGATGACTATGGCATGAAGGATGCCTCTAGCTCTATATTCCCTGGCTTGAGTTTAGTTCAGTGGATGAATATGCAGCAAAATAATCAGTTCCCAACTGCCCAATCTGGATTCATGCCACCATCTGCCTTGCATGGTAGTGATGACCCATCCAAGTTATTGAGCTTTCAGAGCCCCGTCATGTCTTCTCCAAATCTCCAGTTCAACAAAGCAAATCAGCAAAACCAAGTCGGTCAATTGATGCAGCCACATATGGCATGGACTCAGCAGCAACAGCAACAGTCGCAACAATTGTTACATACACCTATTAATCAACAACAGCATCAACAGCAACAGCAACAGCAACAGCGCCAGCAGCAGCAGCAGCAGCAGCAGCAACAACATCATCAACCATCACCATCACCACCACCACCACAGCAGACCCAGCCGCAGCTACAACAACAGCAGACCCAGCAGCAGCAAGTTCAACAACAGCAGATCCAGCATCAGCAAGTGCAACAACAGCAACAACTTTTCCAATCACCTCTTCAAAATAATGGTGCAGTATCTTCTAACCAGACCACTAATCAAAATTTGCAGCAACCAGCAGTATACTCTCAGCTCCAGCATCAGCATCAGCATCAACATCAGCAATTACTGAATGTCAGCAGCCAATCCCAACCTACTGTTCCTGCCATTAATAAGAGTTCATTTCAGTTGGCGCCTTTGCCACAAGACTCACATCCACAATTTCAACAACAAATGGAGCAGCAACCTGGCCTCTTACAGAGACAGCAGCAACAAACACAATTGCAATCATCTCCTCTACAGTTGTTGCAAAATAACCTCTCTCAGAGGGTACAGCAGCAGGTACAACAATTATCGCAGCAGGGCCTTTCAGAGCAACAGATTCAGTTGCAGTTATTACAGAGATTGCAGCAGCAGCAGCAACAACTACAGCAACAGCAGCAGCAACAACAATTGATCTCCCCAACTAGCTCACTTTTGCAACCTCAGCTGCTACAGCAACAACAGGTTCATCAACAAAATCCGCAATTTCAACAGCTGCCTTTGTCTCAGCATCAACAACATATAAGCAGCAACAACTTGCCGGCTTCAATGGTTGTGCCGTCACAACAATTTCCTGCGAATCAACCTCAGAGCCAGAACAAGCCGCTTACAACAGTAAGAGCCCATTCTGGTCTGACTGAAGGTGACGCTCCATCATGTTCAACCTCACCTTCAACTGCTAATTGCCAGGTTCCCCCATCAAACTTCGTTAATAGAAACCAGCAAATATCAGCCATAATGGTAGGGGATCCAATGGTTGAGCCTGGAAGTAATCTGATGCAAGAGCTTCAAAGCAAGCCTGATATCCGGATTAAGCATGAATTACCAAGTACAAAAGGGACAGCAGACCAATTGAAATACAAAGGTACTATCATTGATCAATTGGAAGCATCCTCATCTGCAACATCATATTGCTTGGATGCTGGCACCATCCAGCAGAACTATTCCCTCCCAACATTCTGTATGGACAGTGATGTTCAGTCAAATCCTCGAAGTAATCTTCCATTCACATCTAATGTTGATGGATTGGCACCTGACACATTGTTGTCTAGAGGTTTCGACTCTCAAAAGGATCTTCAAAACTTGCTTTCAAATTATGGTGGCACTCCAAGAGATATTGAGACAGAGTTGTCCACAGCTGGGATCAGCTCTCAATCATTTGGGCTTCCAAGTATGCCTTTCAAGCCTGGGTGTTCAAATGATGTTGCCATCAATGAGGCTGGGGTTCTGAATGGTGGAGTTTGGGCTAACCAGGCTCAACGTATGCGTACGTACACAAAGGTTGGTAACACTTTGTCATTTTAACTTCCTCAAGCAAGTTAGCATTCACGTTATTCATAATAAGTTTAGGAGCTTCGGCAGGTGATGCTGTAGCCTTCTACGTCTTGGTTGCACGCGTGCCTGGCATAAAAAGATTAATAAAGCCATATATCACGTACTGGATTATCCTACTTCATGATATGCCCTTATTTTACACGAAATGTCAAAATTATAATTATAGACAGAAGCAGTAGCAAAGGCTGATACTCTGATAGCTGGACCAAGTTGCGCACTATATTTTAGAAGCCTTGCACGCAGGATGTGGTAGCGTCCATTTTATTGTTACAAAAAACTGAGCAATTTAAGTATATATACTAAATAAAAATATATATTAAAAACATTATAAATAGAATGCAATTTAAGAATGTACTCCTTTATTTTGTATACACTTTAGTGCGTCTGTTTTGGATGGTATCATTCTTCATTCATGTGCTTGTAATGCTAATGCTGTTCCAAACTATGTTAGGTTCAAAAGCGGGGCTCCGTGGGAAGGTCCATTGATGTCACACGCTACACAGGGTATGATGAGTTGAGGCGTGATCTTGCTCGCATGTTTGGGATCGAGGGGCAGCTAGAAGATCCTCAGAGGACAGACTGGAAACTTGTATATGTTGACCACGAAAATGACATCCTACTAGTTGGTGACGATCCATGGGAGTAAGTCAAATATCTCTTGCACTTCAAAGTCACATTTTCATCTGGGAATATGTTCCAATTCTTAACCTATATTTACTTGGTTACAGGGAATTTGTAAGTTGTGTACAGAGCATAAAGATACTGTCCTCTGTTGAGGTGCAGCAGATGAGCTTGGATGGAGATTTAGGTCACGCGCCAGTCCCCAACCAAGCTTGCAGTGGAACTGACAGTGGGAATAATGCATGGCGAGGGCAGTATGATGATAACTCAGCTGCCTCCTTCAATAGATAAGGAGAGTTGTAGTTTCCTAGCTAGCTTCACTGAGAGTATGGATGGACTTTTTTTATGTCCAGTTTTGCATTCCTTGGATGGTTCTGGCCGGTGTGATGGACGGAGACACATTCCTTTACTGATCAGCAGCGAGAGCTGGTGGCCGAAAACATGGTGATGATGCACGCAATACTTGGTTTGGTCTCAACTTGTGACCTATAACACCACACACCAGGCAGATATGAATATGTGGTATACTTGTTTTAACTTTCATTTGACACACATTTTCTTCCAAATTTGTAAATGCAGTAGCAGAGAAATGCACAGCAATACATAGTTTAATTAGTTGTAACTGCAACTGTTTGTGTTGAGCACATATATTTTGTATCCTCATTCCTCTAAATATTAGTTAAGCGGATTCAAGATTCTACAATATACTGAATTTTTAAGCAGTAGACAGATTGCTTTCTCATTCCTGGCGTGCATAATTGACAGAGGGAATAACATATCTCCCACTCAACAAATACACAGGAGGTTTATGTAATTACTCTTCTGAAAATATGATTAGAATCATATTTTTTAATCTTAACATAAATCTTTGCATTTTAAGAGTATTTAAAAAAACAATTCATATAGTTTGCCGAGTATAAAAATTATTATTTTCTAATCAAGAGAAGTGTATATACACTCTCATATGCATATATTGAAACATGAGTAGAAAAAAAAAACATATAAATTAAAATTAGTACCATAAAGGTAGTTAAAAAATTCTAGAGATTGAGAACTTCTAGCACAAAAATTGGATTTCAAAACTCAATCATTTCATATTCTATGATATAACTTTTTATACTCAAACTAGGAAAATAAACTATACTACCGATTTTAGATAATCTTTGCTCATTTTGAAACTAAAACAACTAAAATTTTAGATAATCACTTTATAAATAAACTATTTTTTTAAAAAAAAAGTTTTTTAAACAAATTTAAAACATCCCAGCATTACACACAAAGAAGAAGAAATAAACATTCCAGCAAGCAGTTGGATATCAGTGAACGCAGCTTATCATATTGGATTGAAATTGGATTACCAACCTATAGCTGCCAATTATAACAACTGATTACATTCTAATTCATAAGCTCAAAACAAATTTGCCAGAAAATTTGGTGTACACATGAATTCAAATGTGTCCAACTTTTTCCTAAGAGAGAACAGCCATCACATCAGATGCCCTAAGAACAATGTAGTTAGATCCATCAGGGCCTTTGAAGTCATTCCCTGCATATTTAGCATACAAAACAGTGTTTCCCGCTGATACTGTCAGCGGTTTCCGGTTGCCTTGCTCATCCAGAAGACCAGGTCCAACTGCTATGACCTGCCTCACCCCACAGACAACATTTCATTACGGGATCTAATCTAATGCATAATATATTTCATCCTGCACCAAACATCTAACTATCTTACCGTGCCAATGGAAGGCTTCTCCTTGCTCGCCTCAGTCAACAACAGGCCTCCGGCTGTCTTTTCCTCGGCCTCAGCAATCTGTTACCGATTGTTAGCCATAAAATATTATAAAACTCCTTCCAAAATGATAATCATGGGAACACAACATTTGTGCCAAGATGACTCAATCTTATTTTACTGTATAGATGAGAAACAAATACTCTTTTCGTTCCAAAATAAATGTCCTGTTTGAGATGAATTTTTGTCCCAAGACATTTCTTTACTCTATTCTGTTATCTCTTCTCTATTTCCTCAGAACAAGAACAAGAACAAGAAATGTATTGTTTCCTTTTTTAGAAAGTTAGTTGTGCATGAATTATCAATAATGTACCAATAATACGTTAGTTAGTTGAACTTGTTACAATACATGTCCATAGATCGTTAATTTTTCTTAGAATAGAGAGGAAGACACTTATTTTGGGACGAAGGGAGTATAACTTAAAAAGGTTTAAATGGATAAAGTACCTTGATCAGAATTCTATCATTTAAGGGTTTGAGATCCTTGATATCATCAGTCTCAAGGATACCAACAATGTCGTCCTCCTTCAATATGAGATGACTTTTTCCATCAAACTCCACCTCGGTTCCTGCATACTTGGAATATACCACTTTGGCACCAGCCTACAACAATAATACCACACATTTGTGAGAAGTAATCAACATGGGAAACATAGCTCATAACGAAATGATGAAGCTCGGTAGGTATACCTCAAGACTGACAGCTACAGTGGTATTCCCAATTGTCCTACCCTCTCCTACAGCAACAACTTCACCTCCTTGAGGCTTTGTCTGAGCTGAAGATGGAAGCAAGATGCCACCTGAAGTCTTTTCCTCTGCAGTTTTAATCTTCACCAGCACTCTGTCAGCCAATGGCTTGATTGAAGTATACTGAGCATCATGAAACGAACACATCAGCCAAAGATACAAATCAATAATGTTTTGAGTCCACTAGTTTAATTTCAGTAGCAAAGTCTTCATCATAACAATAAATTTTGAAGCTAACGAACACACTATTGAAATAACAGCAAATCAAAATCATACATATAGAACAGGAAGTTTAATTACCGTCCCATCCCCAACATAAGGACTTCAAAAAAAATTCCCAAATGCTACAAATTATATCACAATCCAAAAGCACTTAAAAGTGAACAAGGAGCAATGAATCAGTGTAATGTACTTGGCTAAAGATCATGTTGTTCAAAAAGACATTACCAATGCATTCATAACTAAATGTAAACCATAGATTAAAGCCATCTAATAATAGCTAATGTAAAATAAAATAGAACACTGACAAATCGTACAATTATCGCATCTGAATTGCAGATACAGGTAGTTGAACTATATTACCTTTGGGGCCACAGTGGCTGCAGCTCTGACAACAAGTCCCCGGAATGACCTCTGAGAGAGACCGCCAACATTCAAAGTTCGCGCTGATGAAAACTTGACCCTCGAGGATCTAAGCCCCTCAAACGAGGACAAGCTCCTGGTTGAAATTGAGGGAGCAGTGAGCTGTGAGGTCGCCATTTCCTGGTCCATAAAACCATGTGAGAACAGCACCACCGGATTAAATTCTCATTCTTTGTTTGGCCACTGAAAAAATGTAGCATATATGCTAAACTACAGAAACTGAACACTACTCAATATCCGCACTAGATGCGCAATTGTTCAAGTGTGTTTGTCATAATTTTCCACTCCAATTTCTCGGGAGCCAAACATTTAAGCTTTGTTATCAACGAAAAATGAACGATAACTAACAGCAGAATTAGAAACTAGAGAGAAAGTAAGAAAAAAAACGAAGCTAAATGGAAAAAGGAACAAGAAGATAAGCATACCAGGGCAGAGAGAGAGTGTAAAGATGATAGCTTTCGGAGGAAGTTGGGAAATGAGATTCAAAAAGGATAATAAAACCCTAGAAAGATAGAATGGGGGGTTTTATCAGATAATAAGAGACTTCTAGAATTCAGTCGAGACTCTGCCTGTGTGATTACCACGCGCTTACGCTGCATCTATGTGACTGTGGGTGGGCGCTCCGATCTCGTCAATATCCGACCCGCATAACCATTTTCGTTCTCTAAATTTGGGAATGAAAATCTGCACGTGATGTATGTTGCCACATAGGATCATTGTTATGCTTTTTTTTTTTGGTCAGACTCAAGACATAAAGAGAATTAAATTTGTTTTTCATAATTGTCCTTCTTTTTATCACACAAAAGCAGATGAAATGACATTAAGATAGAAAATGTTGTCATTTTTAGAACAAAGGTCAATTATTTTTTTTAAATGGATTGACATTTTTAATATATTGGCGAGTTGTTCTTATAAAAAGTTGACATTTTTAGTGTATTGGTTGATTGTTCCTATTAAAAGGTTGGGCTTAAAGACATTGCAGGTCCCCTTACTTTCAAAAATTAACTAGGCAAGTCCCCACACAAAAATGTCACCAACACAGTCCTCTTATGATCAATAAATATGCCAACGAGGTCCACTAGTTCGTTAAATCTAACTCCTCCGTTAAGTCATCCTACGTGGCGTCGAGTCAGCATTTGACATGGCGCTATTGTGAAATATTTAATTTTTAAATATTAATTTAAATTGAAAAGGACACGTGTCGAGCTCTAATTGATCTAAAATTAATTAAATTATGTAAAATTTCTATTTTCCCCTTTAAGATTTTTAATAATTATACGCCCCTTCTTCCTCCTCTCCTTTTGACCACACCCAAGCTCTGGCACCCAACTCCGACCACCTCATGCTGCTGGTGGAGCTCGATAAAAGTTAAATAACCAAAACAGACCGAAACTTCATATATATGATCATGATCTCACAACATAGTACCCAAAGTGTACACCAGGTACACAACACCTACATGTCAAAATCAAGTGACTCCTGGATCTGATCCCAACTCCCAAACATATATAAAACCTGACTAACAGCATATATATATATATATATATATATGACCAACACTACCAAGTACTACTAAACATACATAATCCACGTAATAGTTTTAGTTTTGCATTGATGAGTAATTAAGTAAGAGAAAAAAGAATCTCAGCCATGATTTATTGGCTAAGACTCTGAGCCAATAAATCATGGCCAATGAGGTGATGCCACGTCCCTGATTAACACCCATACCCGCCCCAGTGAATTTGTGGGCGCGGAATGCCCGGATCCATATTTTTTTGTGTATTGGCTGAGATTTTCAGCCAAATTAATTGGCTGAGACTCCTGATCCTCGTTAAGTAATTAATTGGCGGAGTTTTTGAACTTGGACTGTCAATGTTATCCGTTCCTCATATGCGCGCTCTGAGCCAGGCTTGTCCATGGTGCTGACTGCTGAGTCCCCCAGCCCCTTGCAGCCCATCTCTTGGTAACCTTCTGTTCCCATATGCTCCTTCCTCGTCTGTCCTCCGCGGCTCTGGCCTTACAAATCATCATCACAATAATCAATATAAGTTCATAATTGTTAAAAGAAAAAAAAAAATCACAGTAATCAAGATATAGCATGGTGTATTCTTATATTGTAATCCACTCCGGCGCCGTCGAGTTCCACCAGCAGCATGAAGTGGCCGGAGGTCGTCGGAGTTTGGGTGCGGTGGAAAGGAGAGGCGAAAGAAGGGGTGTGTAAATGTTAAAAATCTTAAAGGGCAAAATAGTAATTTTACACAATTTAATTAATTTTGGACCAATTAGAGCTCGACACGTGTCCATTTTAATTTAAATTAATATTAAAAAAATTAAATATTCCACGTCAGCGCCACATCAGATGCTGACTCGACGCCACGTAGGATGACTTAACGGAGGAGTTAGATTTAACAGACTAGTGGACCTCGTTGGCATATTTATTGATTATAGGAGGACTGTGTTGGTGACATTTTTATGTGGGGACCTGCCTGGTCAATTTTGGAAAGTAGGGGGACCTCCAGGGTCTTTAAGTCTAAAAGGTTGACATTTAAATATAAAATGTTGATTATTTAAGGTGGATGCGTAAACAATAGTATGAAATTATATATAATATATATGTACATTTTGATCATTTTATTTTTGCTATTCATGTTTGAAAGATTAGAATTTCAAGTTTTGTTTGCATACTTTTGCTTTTGAACACAAAATCACTTTTGTTGGCTTCTACAAATTTTTTTTAACAAATAAGTATACTTCTAGAAGTTGCTTTGAAGCTGGTTATATATAGCTTCCGAGTAGTGTTACCTACCAAACAAGCCCTAAACAACCTACAATTGGTATTTGTAGTTCGATCGAGCTGTGGGTCGGATTAGGTCTACTGTTGATTTTTGAGCTTTTTTGCGGGTTACTCATTGTAGGCCATAGGTCGGATAAACCCGGAAACTTGACTTAATTCTTTGTCTTTTTGGTATAAAGTTAGGAGAGAGAGAGAGATTTCAGTTTGGGATTGAGTAATATATTTCCTTCTGCGGCTTAATTTTTTGGCTATGATGGAATATAATATAACTGTTTTCCAATGAAGTTAAACTGCATGGCTAACTTCATTGGGGTCAATAAATACTCTAGCAGTAGACAACCCACCTGACTTACAAGTCTTGCTTCAGGAGTTCAAGTTAGTGTTTGAAAAGCTTACCTCCCAGGAGACAAATGCTATTCCACTTGTTCCTAATGTTGTAGCGCCTAACCTTAGGCCCTACAGTCTACAGATACAACTTCTTACAAAATGGTGGAAGAAATGTTTCAAGCAAGGTTAATTCAGGAGATTTGCATTTCCAGTATTGCTAGTGAAGAAAAAAGATGCTACTTGGAAATTCTGTGTAGATTCCAATTTGTGGTTCTAAAAAGTAGCTGTTATGGAGTTACTCAAGGAGAACTTAGCCACTGCTCGACACATGACTGACTGAGAGGAGTTTTGAGTGAAAATTAGAAATTTTATTGCTAATGTTATTTGACAGAGACTACAAAAGCTATGCAAGTGAACCCAATCTTCCTGGCCTAAGAAGCTAATACAAAGATCGATGTATGTAATTCATATGGCTAGCCTAGCAAACAGCCTCCACAGCTAGTCTGTTCACAGTGTTGTTGCCACAGCTGGTTGACCCAAAAGTATCTTCTGAAACATCAATTGAACAACTCTCCTTGCCCAGGCACATCTGTAGACATTCAACAAACAAGATGAGTTAGTAATTTAAACACTAAAATGAAAGAAACAAATAAATAAATAATAAACTTACCTCTTTGAGTATGGACAATGCATCATTCTTTCCCTCACAACTGCCTATCTCAAATGAACCACATCTTCCTTGCGGGTTCCCAAAACTAGCAAACTTAATTGCAGAGATGGTACGACCTTGGCACGACACCTCCAAGGTATTTTTCTCATAAGCATTCCCACACGCCGTGCCAATACTGATTGTCTGGAAGTTCACAAGTGATGGATTGCCTCCAAACTCTTCGAACAACACCAATGTATTCGCAGCATCCTCTTTCAAGAAAGACCGCGGAACATGGTACCTGCACATCAGTATTAATTAGTATTTGTGCAAGTAGCTAGTTATTAATGAACATCAATTATGAAATTACATACATACCATCTTTGTGTTGGTTGACCACAATTGGTAAGACATTTGGTATTAGTGTAAGAGCCACGATAATCGCACACATCATTGCTGCAACCATCCTCGCTTGCAATATAACTAGGCCAATACCGACCAATGCTGTGACCATTGACCCATGCCTCGCCTTTACCCAACCCTTGCAAATCTACCACAACTGGCTCTGTTCCTGAAGGAGCTTTGAAGGTAGCCTACAAGTTATTAACAAAATATTCAGTTAACTACTTACTAAAATTAAAGAGATATATAAGAGATCTTTACAATTAGTTACAACATATATGTATATACCTTATACCAAGTCATCATCCTGTTGATAGGAAGATCTTCAGATAGCCATTTGGATGCAAACTGAGAATTCAAATCATAAAGTTTGTTGTCAAAGCCATGCATTCCAATTTTGTAACTCCATTTGTGGTTCGATAAATCTTTAACAACCGTCTCCTCTTCGTCCTTTTGCCCAATCAACTCAACAGGTCCGATTACTCCATTCGCAACCATATCAAACCTGTCTCCATAGTTCTGTTCTCCGTCGCAAAGATATAATAATATTAGAGTTCATTACAAAATACACTTTGTAATATTATATAATGTGTCAATCATATATATTCATACCTGAAATCCAACTGTAGCACTTAATATTGTAATCAAATTCATTTTCCCTCTGTTCAACTTGATCTTTTGTTCAAAGACAGAGTTGAATACGCCGTAGGAAGAATATTGTGAACCTATATAAAATCCCATCCACAGAAATGATTTAGAATGTAGAATAACATATGCACATAAACATGAATATCATATAGAGTATATGATTTTACCAATGTGATGGCCATTAACAAATGCATGGATTATTTGACCAGTTGTATTCACTCTAAGAGTCATATCGTTGCTCCAAACTGGATCGTCTTCCTTAATATTTACACTATTCGATCACAGTAAAGAACTGCATTAGTAAGTAGCACAAAACTAATGCATTAAATCAAAACTTTCTTGTTTCTGAAAAATGAAAATATAACTATTACCTGGTCATGTACCAAAGAAAGTCACTCCTATCACTAGCAACAACCTTTTGGTCTAGAAGTTGTTTCGCAGCAATGTGTCCTTTCCCATGAATTACCATTTCATCAATTTGTTCAGGCCTCCATGACCAGCTAAGAGTTTTGGCCTCATTTTCAGCTGCATTTGTCCTCTTCACCATTACAGAAGTTTGTGTGTTCACCTATAAATTAACTCACATTAATAGTTAGTTCTGCTACGAAAAATTGTATGATTAATCAAAGTTTGACCCATATTTAATTACCTTTGCGGTATTGTATACTTCATTCTTGCAGTCAGGAAGAATGCTAACAGACCACGCTGGAACACTGTATGCGTTTCCTTGGAATGTGATTGTGACATCTTTTGTAGTGTTCACATTTGACAAAAAGCAACTCGACGTTTCGTTGGTTGCATATATTGTAGCCTAAAACATTCATAATAAGAATTAGAACTCAATAAGCTAATGTCTTATATATAAATAAACTATTTGTGATATGTATTCTCACGTACCGTAACAGAATTTCCAAGATCAATTGTAGAAACATTGCCATGAGTAAGAGTTTTCTCCATCGAAATCAAAGCCATATGCAGTTGCTTCAAATGCCCCCACTTTGGTTGATTCAAATTGCCTATAATATACAGAAGAAAATAGAAATAGTTAAATCTAATTAATAGTTCGATCGAATCATGAAATTTAAAACATATATATGATCAAAGTCGATACCATATTCATCCAAAGGAGCATCATAGTCGTATGAAGTAGTGATATATGGGCCTCCTGCTGTTCTACCAAAATTGGTTCCACCATGATACTGAAACAAAACCACAAGTTTTAAGATTATACATATATCATGAAATAAATTGAAGTAACTATATGTAATAACCAACCAACCAACCATATAGTAATTCTGAAAAGTGCCTCCAGTTTGATAAAATCGTGCAACGGAAAAGGCAACATCCTCAGCAGTTCTGTGTGGATCCTTATCGCCCCAACTCTTAAACCTAAAAGAATCAATCAGACACATTATAAGTTATTTAAATTGTGTTTTTTCACATTTTAAACAAAAAAGCAAATATGTTTAGTTACTCACCAGCCAGTCCAATTCTCAGTCCACATTTTGGGGCTGTTGGGATTATTTGGGGTAAAGTTGTCACAGTACCAACCATTGCAAGTGTTTATCTGACAAAAACAGAATTATAAGAACAATGCATATATATAGTACCAAGTTATGTAATGCATATGTATTTATTTATATATAGTAACCATTGGTTGGGGAGCGTCGTCTTCTTGGCACATGATCCATGGAACTCCAATGTTGAGCGAATTGGCCATACTTGCACACCAGTTAATATAGGCATTACCAGCTGCTCCATATGCTTTAATGAAATTTCCATACTCATTTTCAATCTGTCAAATCCGGCCATATATATTTATTTAAGCATTAGTACTAAAATGAAAGTAGTTCAATGAATTGTAGAAATCAAAGAAATTTCAATATATACCTGAGCAATAATAACAGGTCCTCCTTGAGAAGCAAAAAGATTATTCTGCTTCACCTTATCCACTATCAATGTGGTAAAATTTTGCATCTCATTCTACAAAATTTTGAAGGTTAGTTTTTATAATTAGTTGAATTAATATTCATTTATTGAAATACAATGATTAGAATTACATACCATGAACACATCGTTTGCAGTTCGAAGCTGAATACCAGGCATGTTGTGCAACCATACAGGAAATCCTCTGATATACACAAGTTTTTAACATTTCATAAGGTCGCTAATGATCAAAAGCAACAAAATGATAAGGAATGTACATGTATGTACCCGTAATTCCACTCGGCACAAACATATGGTCCAATTCGGAGAACAGCATATAGTCCTGCATCTTGAATTGTTTTGAGAAACCTGATGAGATCAAGATTTCCACTGAAATCATACTGGCGGCGCAGTGGTTCGTGTGCATTCCAGAATACATAGGTTTCGATAGCATTTAATCCACCTTCCTTTGATTTCTTTATAAGATCCGGCCACATCTGTAACAAAAGTACGTAATAGCCAAATAATTAGATCATGTGCAGTACTCAATTAGTTTAACATATGATCAAAATTTTGTAACAATCTAATTCAAACACATTAATTAATTACTTTAGGAGTACTTCGCGGGTAGTGAATGGAACCCGAAATCAGTACTCTACGAGTGCCATCAATTGTTATAGCTCTTCCATCGTGGGATACATCGAGAGCTAACACATTGGTAGCAAACACAAAAGCGATGAAACAGAAGCAAAACAAGTTTCTTGAAGAAGAAAGCATGTTGTATAATGGAATATTGTAGGTAGATGATGAGTACATGCTAGATAGTTCATCTACTTCTCTATTTATAGTGTTCAAATCGAAATGAAGATAAGGTTTCTAAGATAAAATATTTTTGGAATATAGAGACTCAACTAACTGATCAGAATATGTATTGTTGGCAAAAAACTTGTATATCCATAATATGTAGGTTTGTTAAATATTGACATTTTTTCAGGTGAAGTCTTGGTCAAAGAATTCCAAAAAATGATTATGCAGAAAATAAGATTGTTCTTAATATTGTTGATATCCCTAACCTAGACGTTGCACCATTTATATAGAAATCAGCACATATGTATTCATTTATGACAAATGGAACACTCGCTTGATCTTAATATTCAGTAAAATATTTCCCTTGGCTCAATCTCTTGGCTATGATGGAATATCATTTTTAGTTTATGTCCATTTATATTAGTAATGCAATTTCTACTTTTCATTGGACACAATATTAATTCAGTTGTCGGGAATTGAAATATTCAAAATTGGGGTAATTCATACAGAATTATTTTTTAATTTTTCATATACCCTTTCAAAAAACTTAAACGAACGTATGAATTATAAATTAAAAATATCTAACATGTCCTAATTTTTTAAGAATTCACTTGAAAATACCTAAACGAACGCCCCCCCCCCCCAAAAAAAAAAAAATTTTCAAAATGAATTGCTAGTATTGAAATAATTTAGAAATAATATGACTTCTTTGAGGAAAAAAAAAGAATAGAAGCTTTCTACTATAAAAAGTCGCATACAATTGAGTTGTTTCCAAACTTATTTGAAGAGTTTCTAAAACCACTAATTCTTGATCATTCGGCATAAGAAATCGTATGTTACTTGGCCAGAAGGAAGATGACGTGTGGCTCGTCAGACTTGTCAAAGAGTCAGCGGAATCACTAGTCAAAGAGACCCGAAATCCCCGGAGGTCTGAAAGACATGGGTCAGGAAGACCAAAATCTGAAAATCGAAGTCCAATTGAGGAAGCCTAGTTAGGGAAACCCAATAGGGTAAGCCTCATGGGGGAAGCCTAGCTCATGGGGGAGACCTTATGGGGGAAGCCAGACAGAACAAACCAGATAGAGGAAGTCAAAACGGGGTAGCCTAAGTTTGGGAGACCAACAAGTCTAAAGGCTACCAGCCCAAAAATACAGTCAGACCGCTGGTCAGAGTTGTCAAAGGAGTCAGGCAACTCCCAATTCAGAAGAGTCAAGCCAACACCCACCTGCCAAAGGCCGAAGCCCTCAGTAGGGGAAGGGTGGCTGGCCCAAGGGAGCTAGCCGAACCTGTTGGTGAGCAGATCCAAGAGGTGGCCGGCCATCAGACGGGTCCCACCTCCGATTTTCGACAAATCACGCGCCGACACATGTCAAGTAAGCCTGAAGGCTATAGATAAAGCCTCATGCCCAAGGTAAAAAATTCGGTCAATTAGTTATTTGAACCACTATTGAAGGGCACGAAACTCTCTCTGTACTGTTTTTCGTGTGTTCTTCGCGTTTTTCGTCGATTCTTCGATCATAAATTGGTTGAATCACGAGGTTCGTAGTTGATTACTTTACAATCCATTTGTGTGTTGATTCTTATTCTCACGTCGAAGGCGGCTTCCCGGACACACATCCGGGTCTCCGCTAACGATGCGTTTTGTTCGCAAGCCACAAGTCACTGACCGAATACTGTTCCACCAAAAACAGATCGAGTCAGACGGGTTGACCAAGACTGGACACGTCAGCCTCCCCAACTAAGAAAATAATACTAGACGACGACGTTTCATATTTTGACTTAACCTCAAGAAAAAAAGTCAAATCACTTGAGATTAATTCAATCTCGACCACTAACCAAGTAATGTCAGGTCAAACGGTTTAGGTGATTTGGATACTCCATGAGCTCTCGAGTTCGAGTTTTTATGGTGATGATATTATGTAGTATTATTTTGATGTCTTTTGTTATAAGAGCTGGACAAAATTAATTATTTCTAATTTTTTATTAATATAATTAAACTTCCAATATATTCAATTGAATCTTACACCTTTGTATTTTTAGTATAAAACGACTGAATCAACCTCCAACACGATTCTTAAAAACTGTAAATGATTAATTCAATTAAAAGTTACAGTCTCATATAATTGAGAAAAAATATGAATTTAATTATTTAATTTGTGAATTCTCAAAATTCAAAGGTTTTATCATTTGAAAGTAAACTTTCACTACAACATTTTAAGGTATAGGCCGCGGTTCAAAACTGCAGAGTAAAGGTCCAAAACCGTGACCCATACTTTTAACCGCGGTTTCTCTAACCGCGGTATCCCAGGGCGCGGCTAAATGTATAGACCG